>CAKNXH010056799.1:44803-111282 GCA_932178445.1 Andricus quercusramuli
TCACTTGCATTTATTTGAGATCACATGAATTAAATTTAATTCACTTGAAATCTCGTGAATTCTCTCAATTATCTTCAATTATCTACAATTTCTCTAAATTCACCTTCAGTTCTCTTAAATTCTTTGAATGATTTTTTAAATCATTTACATTTTTTAATCATTTGAATTCTTTTTATTTCTTCAAATTCTCTTCATTTCTCTTAAATTCACCTGGAATTCTTTTGAATTTATTTTAAATTATTTTGAATGCTTTGAATTGCTTCAATTCATTAAATTATTTAAAATTTTCTGAAATTCTTCCTAATTCATAAAATTTTCATAGTAATTGATATCCTTTGATTTTTTGCAATCTTTGAATCATTTCGAATGCTCTTGAATTTTTTTTAATTCTTAGAATTCTCTTCAATTTTCTCGAATTCTTTTAAATTGTTTAAAATTATTTTCAATTTTTTTATATTTTCAACGCTTTGAATTCTTTTAAATTGTTAATCAAATCAATTCTCTCGAATTCATTTAAATTTATTTTTAATTTTTAAAGTCCTTTTTAATTTTATGAATTCTCTTGAATTCACCTGAAATTATTTGGAACTCTTTGAAAGTCTCCTTAGTTTTCTTGAATTCTTCAAAATGCTTTTGAATTGTCTTCAATTATTTTAAATTTGTTGATATTTTGAATGCTTTCAAGTCTTTTAAATTTTCCTAAATTCTCTAGGATTCTCTCGAATTCATATTAAAATATTTTTGAATCTTCAAGTCCTTTTCAATTTTTCAAATTCTTCGAAATCTTTTCTATTCTTCAAATTATCTTAAATTCTTTCAAATCCTTTCAAATTCTTCTTGATACTTTTAATTTGTTTGAATTGATTTTAATCCCTTGATTTTTTTCAATCTTTGCCTTATTTTGAATTCTCTAGAATACTTTCGAATTCACATAAAATTCTTTTGAATTCTTTTAATTTTTTTCAGTTCTTGGAATTCTTTTTAATTATTTGAATAGCTATCAATTCTTCCAATGCTTTTCAATTCTCTAGAACTCTCTTAAATTCACCTTAGATTCATTAGAACTCTTCAAAAGTTCATATAATTCTCTTGTATCATTTTTTAATTCTCTTGAATTTATATTGTATTATTTTTAATTCTTCAAATACTTTTTGGTTTTTTGAATTCTTTGATATCGTTTAAATTCTTTTAATTACATTCATTCTCTCAATTTTGTAAAATTATCTTTGTTCTCTTAAATTCTTTGAAATTCTTCTTGATACTCTCGATTTTTTTGAATTGATTTTAATCCTTTGATTTGTTTCAATCTTTGGCTTATTTTGAATTCTCTAGAATTCCTTAGAATTCCTTGAATTCTCTTGAAAGTCTTCCAAATTTTCAGAAAGCGTGGCAATTCCTTTGAATTCACCTCGAATTCTTTGCATTTTTTTCAAATCGATGAACTCTATTTATTATTTTGATTCTCTTGAATTCACCTTGAACCCTTTTTCAATATTTGAATTCTTCTGAATTGATTTAAATTATCTTAAAGTTTTTCAATTATTTTAATTGTCTTCAATATTCTACAATTCTCTTGATTGACCTTAAATTCTTTTGTATTCTTTGAATGTTTTAGAATAATCCGTATAATTCTTTTTCATTATATTTTTAATTCTCTCTAACGTTTCCAAGTTTCAAAAAACCTAGCAACCATAGCACTGAACGTAAGATGCCAAGCATAGGTGTTATTAGACGTCTTAATGCTGGAGAGACCTCTACATACCTGCGCGTGGCTCAAAGCCGCATTCAGGACGTAACATCAGTGAAGGAATCTCTCCGAATCAGTCGCGTACAATTCTCCAGGGATGGTTCCGAAGAAACAACCGCTAAGCGGAGGCGTAACAATCGTGACAGTATGAAACCGGGCGACCTCTCAGAGTATGCAGCCTTATCCTTGCATTCGGGGCCCTACAAGGACGGACGAACCCTTTTCACCCGACAATGTGTCGGCAAACAATGCGGATCATCCTAGAGTTCGGGGTCCTGAAAATGATTGAGATGTAAACACGACGACGAACCGGCAAAAAGCCCACATTGAGTGTACGAATCAACTTAAGGATGACTTGATAGACTGCCAGCATTATCCCTGCTCACGGAGCCTCTATGGCGCGTATGCACACTCTGTGGTGCCAGAAACACTCACAGTTTCAGCACGTTTCGTATCAGTCATTGCGAAATCAACGTGCTTACCTCTCGAAAAATGGATATGTACGCGGAGTGCTTCCACAACCGCTGCTTGAATGAAGGAATAAGCTGCGGACGGAGATGAGGAGGCGGCATTCAGACCAACCGCAGGAAGCAGGAATTTTCTGAGAGATGCGGGCGATTTCAGGACAAGGAGAAACATTGACATGCAGGTTCCTCCTAAGCCCCATGATCTCGCTAGAATGGAGTGTTTGCTGACACAAATCGAAGGCTTAAACCGACGATGGATCAAAGGACCAAAAGACGCTTGCATCAACTTAACAAAAAGATTAGATGGGCAAGACAGAATGCGTCCCCTTTTCAGTGTGTAATTGACCACATAACATTAGGTAGACCGTTCACGGAAAGGGCTCGAGAGTTCACCCAAGAATTGTGGATCTACAACCACAAAATGAAGAAGTGAAAGCTGCTGACAATGAAGCAGCATATTATTGAAAAAATGAAGGTGTTAGCTCACGCCAGAAAAATAATACAAAAGAGGAATCGATAGGTGAGGGAGAATCAACAGTTTCTTGCTGACCCATCGTGCCTGTTTAGCGATCTCTCTGCTTCTGTCAAAAATCCACCCAAGCCCAACGAGGTAGAGACTTTTTGGAGAAAAGCACACAAGATTCCGAAAACACGGAAGTTGAAAGTAGGTTCTGACAATATCATCCGCTTCAAGGAGTTTTGCGACAACCTCATAAAATCTGAGGAGAAATGTCCACCAATCACTACTGAAGAGGTGAAAAATGCACTTGGGGGAATGAAAAACTTTTTCGCTGCAGGACTAGGTGGTATCAGGAACTTCTGGTGGAAGAAGTTTTCTTCTTCACACCCACATCTGGCTCGCACAACCACCTCATATTTGAAGTCGGAAACCCCCATTATTCAGTAGCTGGTGTTAGGGAGCACTATAGGCCTACCAAGAAAAGGCAACTTGTCCAACCCAGATGATAGCAGGCCAATAACTTATAAGTTAACCAATAAGTGCTATAAGACAACTTAACACTGAAGAGGCCTATACATACCTGGGTGTGTCTTGAAGTCGCATTTAGGACTTCACAACAGTGAAGGAGTCTCCCCGAAGCAGATACAAGCATTTACTTTGACAGATTTGGTCTTTAAATCTGTCGGCGTTGAACAAGGTATCTGCGACTAACATGCTTGCCATCCCGGTTCCAGTCTACTCGTTGGGGGGGGGGGGGCCCCAATGAATGAAAACGAGCTCACAGCTTTTGATATCGCTACACATAGGATCGTGCATATGCCTAAGAACTTGTATATCAATTCGTCAGTTCCGCGAATATACATCTCCTGCCGTCAAGGTGGACACGGTCTTCTGAATCTCCAAAATCTTCATAACCGCATTGTTCCAAGTACAGCATACATCGTTGCAACTGGCAGAAATCTTCTACGAATGGTCAGAAAACACGAGATGATTCGCAAAGAAGCTTTCCTTCACAAAGCTTGTAAAAGCCGAAATAAGGAACGTAGATGTAGAAAATGTCCAACAACAGCTGCTCGACGAGAAAATGCACGGAAAATTTCACAAAAATGTATACCGTGAATGCATTTTATGTCAAAAAGTTCCCAGCGATAGGTGCAGAGCATGTCATATACACGATGAGTACCTAGAACACATACTATCCTGGTGTTCTACTCAAGCGGGAACGTCGTACCTCTACAGACATAATGCGGCTCTTAGAGTGCTTTATTACCATCTTCGTCGCTCTTGTGATATTGGCCACGATCCTGCCCTGCCGATCGCTCCGAGGAAGATATAGTCAATTGTCCAAAACGAGAAGTGCCAAATTTTTTGGAACTACGATTTTCGGACAGCAGTATCCGTTGTATACTCGAGGCCTGACATCGTTCTCCAAGACTTCAAAAAACGAAACTATCACTGGTTCGTGAGGCAACGTCGAACGCAATGTCGATGGCAACGCTGGACCTCATCCACACAGATGTTTGTGGATCAATGGAAACTGCCAATCCAGGTAAGAAGCGGTACATTCTTACGATAATTGAAGACCGCAATAAATTTACAACAGTACATTTAATGATATTCAAGAATCCAGCCAAGCCCCTGATTAAAAAATTTGTATAATTTACGAAGAAAAAATTCCAGAACAAGCCTAAAATAAACAGATCAGTTCAATGAAGGTAATGTATAAATAATGATCAAAAAGTTTATTTAAAAAAGAAAGGGATTCATGTTCAATACGCTGTCACTTACACAATGCAGCAAATCGGTGTAGCAAAAAGAAAAAAACAGATCACTGTGTGAGATGGCAAGATGCATGTTAATCGATGCAGGTATGCAAGACAGAAACTAGGGAGAAGCGGTCAACACGGCAAATTATTTTCAAAATATTCTGCCAATAAAATTAGGCACAAAAACAGCGTAAAAATTATGGTTTTTTCTAGGAAACCAGATGTGAAGAATTTGCACATTTTTGTAAGCAAAGTTTCAGCACACATCATTTAGGAACGAAGACATAAACTGGACGAGAAAGCAAGATAATTGACGTTTGTAGGACACGCTGAAACTTCAGAAGGATTTTGATTGCTGGGCACAAACACAGACAAGATCACAATTAGCTTTCAAATACCAAATAGAGTGTCAGAAGTTGTTGAAGAATGAGAAGAAAAGTGAAACCAGGACATCGAGGAAAATGAGAGTAATAGTTGAAAAATAATAATAATTGAAAAATTATAGATAGATGGTGAAGAAACGGAGGAACGTCCACAATTTCTATTCAGGCACTCTAGCAGAAACAACTTGGGGGTCTCATCCCGAAGGTATCCATCAGATTTTGCTTTTAAAGCAAACGGAGAAGCGACGAGTTACAAGGAAGCTATGAGGTTATCGACTTGTTCTGAATGAAGAGCAGCAGCGGAAGAGGAGGTGGGTCGTTACAGAAAAATCAAACATGTACTTTAATAGAGCCTTCTGCTGCTGCAAAGGTGATTGGTTGCAAATGGGTGCTTATATTCAAAAGAAGCAGTAAAGTTGATGTGACTAAGTATTCTCATAAAAGTTTGGAGTTCACTACGACGACGTCTTCGCACCTGTCGTGAGAGCAAGTACCTTCCGGACGCTGCTGACCATCGCAGGTAAACATAAATTACAGGTATGTCATCATAATGTTAAGACTGCGTTCTTGAATGGGCATTCAAAAGAAAATGTTATAATGAGGTAAACAAAAGGTTTTGAGATTCAGGATATAGAGCAGCTTGTATACAAATCGAATAAATCTCTTTATGACGTAAAAAAAACAGAAAAATCCTGAACAAGGTACTGAATACTCAATTACAGGATCTTGGATTCACTCAGGGGAAAGCAGACACTTGCTATTTCTTTAAATAAACTCATAAGGACCTGAGTTAGGAGAGAATTTTCAGCTAATCAAGCTAGGAAAATTAAAGCAGTACGTTAGAATCCAGATCGACCGAGATGAAGACGGAATTTTTCCTCTCAATTAGTCACAATAATTTGAGAAAATTTCAAGAACTGGTTTTTTAGGAAGCAAAAATATATAAAATTCCGTTGATACCGGATGCATGAAAAACAGAGAAAATGAGGAACCGATGGAAGATTTCCTATCGAAGACTCATCCAGAAGCTTCTGTATATCATAGTTAATAACAGGGCTGACACTTTAGCAATCATCTCAATCCTGGGTCAAATTAGTCAAAACTAAACTACAAATCAAAACACTCAAGTCAAAGTCTTTTGAATTTGAAACTACTGAATTAGAACTTTACAAAATGTTCAATTCCGAAATTTGTTATTTAAACGCTGATTAAAAATGATTAAATTGCAACAAATAAAATTGTAAGGTTCAATGCTGAAATTTGAAATCAAGGCTTTTTGTTTTAAACAAGCCAGTCTTAATTTTTTAGTTTTGAATATTTGATTTATGATTGCTCATTTCAAATTAACAGCATCATTTTGCTAAATACTGAACAATTGTTCTTTATTGAATTAAACGCAATAAATTTAATGGGTTAAAAATTGAAATATTTCACATGGTGTATTGTCTAGTGCCCCATAAGGGTACCCAAAAAAGGCAATTTCTTGCGAGAAAAATAATTTGAAAGTTACATATCACATTTTTATAAAAGATACAAGTACTAAGTTGCTAGAATATAAAAGAAGCAAATATTTTTTATCTTCATTGTGATCCATTTTTATCAAAGAAATGGAATAAATTCTAATTAAAAATTTCACATTAATCATATTCATATAGACATATGCAGAGAATTAAATTTACTTCTGTGTCAGCATGACAATTCAAATTTCAAGTTTAGACAAACACAGTGAAACACAGATTTTTATGTTTGTTTTGATTATAATCTGAGAAGGAATATGTAACAATATTTAATTATCTATGAAAAATGTACGAATTTACGTGACTTTGCTCAAAGTTGGGCTACTCTTTTAAAAAATGTATTTATTGGGCTGTAGATTCATTTCCTTTTTTGAAAAATTAACTGTATTCCATTTTTAGAAAATTAGTCTTCCGAGATGGAATTGAAGACAAAATTTTTAATTAAAATTAATTACGAAAATGATGAATAATTATTAAAAAATAATTGAAATTGAAATGAAAAAAATTTTCTTCAAATTAAAATTGAAAAGAATTAAAATGAAATATTTTTGGCTGAGAATTACTTTTTCTAACTGGCATTGTAGCTATTTCATTTTCGTTTGAATATCGACATTTTGTATTGAAATTGATATTTTCTAGTTGAAAATTCATGTATTTTGTTAAAAATTCCTCTTTTTTGGTAAAAATTATTATTGTATGATGACTATTCATCCTTCTTAGTTATGAATGCAAATTTTTGGATTTAAATTAATCTGTGTTGATAAAGGATTCAAGAATTTGGTAAAAAATTAAACTATGTATTCGGTTGTAAAAAGAAAATTAACTTTTTTTTAAAAAAAAAAGCATTCTTATGGGTTTAGGATTTCTCCGTTTTGTAAATAATTCGTCCTTTCGGCTTTATAGTTCCATAATTTCATTGAAAATTCATATGTTTTGTTACAAATTCGTGTTCTTTCGAAAAAAAAATCTTTTTGTTGGAAAAACTCATTTGTTCGGTTGAAAATTTAACGCTTTGGTTAAAAATTGACCTTCTTTAGTGGAAAAACAAACTACTGGGTTGAAAGTTCAACTAGTTGGTTAAAAATTCATATTTTCAAAATATTTACCTCCTTAGTTGAAAATCTAAACATTTCAGTTTTAGAAAATTATTCTTCAATGTTAAAAAATCACCTTTGAGTTGAACTGTATTGTTGAAAATTAATTTTTGTATGATTCATCATTTTAGATGAAAATTCATTTCTTTTGTTGAAAATGTAACTATTTTGTTGAAAATTCTCTTCTTTCTTAGTTGAAAATTAATTTTGTTGACTCAAAATGTAACATTTTCATTTTTGGTTCAAAATTGATTTTTTTTAAACTTGATCATTTCTAGTTGAAAATTTAAATATATTGATATTCATTTGAATTGAATAATCATTCCGTCCATTTGAATGAAGATGAAGATTTCATTCAAGTATGAATAATTTGATTGATTCAGATACGTGCTGATAAATTCAGAGAATCGAACTCACTGAATCAAATAATTATTTCCTTGAAGGACCTTTTGAGTCAAGAAAATTATTTTCTTGGATATAGAAAAAATTTATTTCAATCAAGAAAATACAGCAAAATAATTCACTCTCCTCGATCAACTAAACATATATATCTAGTTCAAATAAAAATTACTTCTCTCAAAGAATATTTTTTTGATGCTAAGGAATAAGACTCAAGTTAATACATTCATTTGGTTCCAACATTTTCTTCAGTTTAAGAGTAATAATATTTAAAAAAAAAAACCTTAATTCTATTTCACCTTTTTTCTGAACCAAGTGTGCTATTTTTGGCAAAAAAACATTAAAACATTGAAGCTCTCAAAGTTTTTCTAAATTGAATTCAAAGTTGATCTCTACAAGTGAAACGCCTTAGGTCTAAATTCGAATTAGTGAAATTCTAGAAATCCTAGTAATATTACTTAAGGGAAGTTCATAGGAATAGGAAATTGGGAAAATAGACATGTTAAATAAAAAACGCTATTCTGTCACATTTTCAATTTTATTGAGACAATAAGACAATTTTTAAGCATGCTACATCACCTCCGCCAACTTTGGGGGGTTCCTGCATTGTCTTCTGCCTTAGCAACATGGTGGATGATGGTGCGCTTTACCCTTTGGGTTGCTATATTCTGGTTGTACGGCAATCACAAAGGAACTCGTCATTAAAGCTGCAATTACTGTAAAAATGAAACAAATCAAAATTAATTTTCGATATTAGTTTTTTGAAAAATATGGTAATGACACTAATAGGTAGCCACTCTTCATTAGTGGGCCTCTTCCTAACATTCCTGCTCGATAATTGGATTTTCTTTGATCAAACTCAAACTTGTGCAAAATATATTTCTATTGTACGGTGGTTTACCAAGAAAAAAAATTGGTCATTTGGACCATTATTTAACGAACGGGAGGGATTCAATTTTTTTTATTCTATTCGGAAAATTGTCTGATGCTTAGGTGGCTCACTACTAATGTTTTTATCCCATCCCATATTTTAAGGATGAGAAATTTTCAATTAGGTCTGGACTGAACTGAATCAAATTTTAATTATTTGTGTGTTTTATAAGTATAACTTACATAGCAGTAGAAGTCTGCTGACTGCTCTTCCCATGATGCAGAATCGAGAAATTTGAAAACAGCTTTTTCGGATCTGAATATTCAAACAATGATGAAAATACTCGTTGAAATTGCCGTATATATATATATATCTTGAAAGATAAACATAATATATGCCAAGAATATGTTTCCAACGATTGATATCACATTTTTATGATACCTTGTTTTTTTCCATTCTAACAGCATGACAATTCAATATTTGAGCTTATACAAACATAGCAAAAAACAAAGTAAGTTTCGAAAGACTATAATCTAAGGAAAAATACTGTAAAGATATCTGCAAAAAAGAAATATGGATATACGACTGCACGTGACATCGCAAATTATTACATTTTTAGAAATTTATTACGTACCGAAAAAAATTAGCATTCATTCAAGAAAATATTTGCATAAATTCGATTGTAGTTTTATAGGGATCGTCCATAAACTACGTTGCCAATATGAGGGGAAGGAGGTTATGGTAAAAACTACGGTTGGTAACGGGGGATTTTTTTTTGAAAATCATATTTTCGCGTGAAAATTCAACCGTTTTGTGCATAATTCGTCTTTTTGGCTTTGAAATTCAATACATTTGTTAAAATTCAATGTACTTTGTTAAAAGTTCGTCCTTTTTTGTAGAAAATTAATTTCCTGGATTTTAAATACAATAAATTTACATTTTGCATTTTTTTAGGGGGTGGGGGGTGGATCGGAAAATTGAATTATACCTTATTGTGGGGGGAGGGGGCGGTCCTTATGAATTCCCTGAATAAGTAACCTCTTTCTGATAATTATCTTTTAAATATGCTGAAATTTTCATCATGTTGAAATCTCTTGAAATCTTCTAATTTTCATAAGAATTATGATCCTTGAACATTTTTTTGTAATCTGCCGAAATCGTTACTAATTTCCTAAAATTCTTCAAAATCGCTCAAAATCCGTCTAAATCCTTCTTTATTTCTTGAGATCTTGTAAAATTTTATTAAACTCCTTGAAGTCACTTTGAAAAATCGTTGACTATCCTCATGGGAATTCATTGTATAATTTTCTCACCAATTTATGTAGGTACGCATTCTCAAAGATTTCAAACATTTTGAACTTTTGGTTGACTTTTTTAGTTTTTTTCCTTTTTGTGAGTCCATGTGCTGTCCCAAAGTACTGTTTAGTAAGCAAAAACTTTTTGTCTGGGACAAAAAGATATTTAGGTATTTCTGATTTCACTTTATTCAGCTCTTTGCAATCTATCAGAATCTACAAAATAGGTGAAGTTATTCCAATTTTTTGAAAAAAGGTTTTTAATTCTCTCTTATTTTCTGTCATGATTTGAATTGGTTTTTTCATGAATATATAATTAGAATTAAATTTCCATCTGTATCAGCATGACGACTCAATTGTTAGGTTTATACAAACGTTGCGAAACATAGTCGCATGCTATAATATAAGAAGAAAAATGTAACAATATTTATTTATCTACGAAAAATTTATGATTGTACGTGACTTTTTAAATTATAACAATTTTAGAAATTTATCGAGTACAAAAAAAAGTTGGAATTTAATTAAGGAAATATATTGAATGCCACATTCGTATGCAACGCTTGTGGCTTTACCCATCAAAAATACCATTGAAAAAAAGAATAATTCGACATTTCTGTTAACCACTTCAGATAGGATCTTTATAAATTTGAATTAGTAAAATTACACGCTAATTACTAGTGAAATATTACTAATTCTATTAGAGAAGAATGAGGCACTGAAGTAGTAGGTTTCTACTAATGAATTAGTGCGAAGTGCTAGTATGAATCAGTAGAAAACTGCTGATTCACACACAGAAAAAACAGAAGTGAATTTTCATTGCAGATAATTTTCAACTAGATGATTTCGAATTTTGTTGCATCGAAACTAAATAAGATTCAATAGAGTTGACATGGTAACCATTTCCCATGTGCTAAATAAATCTTAACACGTGAAGGTTATTTTTTGCTGCAAGTAAAGATTACTCTGAAATTGCTGTAAATATTACATTTTGTGCCTATGTGTACCGAAAAATCCCGGCTATTTGTACCGAAATCTCGGGACCAATAGACCCTTTTCCAGGTCCTACGGCTTCTTACTGAAGTAAATGGTAACCGACGTTTTACTAACTTTTTAGTATACAGAAACTACTAAGGAAGAATATATATTTTTATTTAGCGCTATATATATATATATATATATATATATATATATATACATTAATTTGAGAACATTTTTAGGGATGGGAAACGTGTTAATTGAAAACGTTTAATAAAAGAGCGTGAGTGTATAACATTTTCATCTTTATTAAAACCAGAACGCAATATTGCGACACTTGAAATACAGAAAATTAAACTATAATAATTATTATTTTTTGATGCTCAAACTTTCTGAAAATTATTGAAAAACGAATTTAAATTAAGCAGTACAATCCTTATTTGCAAAGTTTTGTGATTTTAAAATTTTTAACTAAGTATCATCAAATGAACTGATTTTTAGAAATGCATTGATCCTTCAAAGTAAATGATGGCTAATAAAAACAGTGTGAGAAACAAATTTACAGTAAGTAAGATACTAGATTATAAAAATCAAAAGTTCATTCTACTAAAGTTCATGCGTAAACATATTAAGGAATTCTTGGGTGATTATATATACATGCACATATATACGTATATATATATATATTTTTAAATTTCGGCTGTATGCGGTAAAAAAGCACTTAGCGCTGGACATTAACTTTTTTATTGAAAAAGGTAAATGCGTTTATGATTTACTGTACAAAACTATTGCATACTTAGAAATTAACTTTCAACATGTTGTTCGCATGTTCAGTAGAGTTCTCTCTAATGCTAGTATGAACGAAAAAGTAGTCAAATTCACATTAAGATAACACACTTTTTAGCGCATTTTTGAATTTCTAACACACGCAGGAAAATTTGAAATGGCGCTTATTTTATTTTGCAGAATCTATGCTAATCAGGTTTTACGTAAATAATGAGCTTTCAAAATAAAGTAAGCGCCATAAAACACAATTAATTGGTTAACCTGGGTGAATAATCACATTATGTATACAGTTTTAAGTAATCACGTAATGATTTAATTAGCTTCTTACTTATATTTACAGGAATACAAAATACTTTAAATCACTTCTTTTGTGTGATGTTATCAATAACCATGAATGGAACAAAATTTTTATTGATGGTTAAACAAAATGTTTCATACAATTTTATATTAAATAAACGGCAACGAAAATTCAATATATACTTCCGCCCTTAGTTATTATTAAACTCGATGTAAAAGCATCAAAATTAATAACCAAAAATGTTGACTCACCTTAAAAAATAGTCTGCACGGCGTTTAAGTTTTTTTATAACAAGACTCCATGACGTCATGTTATAAAACATAGTGGCGCGCCACTATCCTGTCAAATCTTCCACTGCTGTTGCAAAACAAAATAAGCGACAGGTGTGCAATTACAGTGTTTTGACTTCTGATTACATTTTTGAAATGCACTTGATTTTGAATCTTGAAATATTTCCATAAAAACGCTAATATATGAAATATTACTGTCTACAAGTATTATTTACGTTAAATGATATCTGATAACGCACTTGACTCAATTTTGAAAAAATGGCATTTTCTGGTTTTTGATAGCGCGCAGCCAATTATAAATTTTTCAGTAGTAAAATGCTATTCTGTAACATTTTAATTCTAATTTAAATAATTATAAGGCAAGTTGTAAACAGGTCACGTCAAATCCGCCAGCATAATACTTTTTGGATGGTTCCTACATTATCCTCCCATGCCCGCGTGAACTGTGGAATAATTATTAACCATTATTATTATCTTAGAAAATTATATAGGTAATACTACAGCAACGTTTTTCTTAACTTTCTCATATGACTGATTATTCTTCATTCTTAAATTTGATAATTGTTATCTCCACCTCTATAAATATAGGGAGGCTCCAATGAAAAAAATGCTATGTTTTCAGAGAACAAGCTCAAATAGCTTCCATTTGAAGAAAAAACAATTGAGTTTCGCTCACATTTTATAAGGAAGGCTCGCGAAGTGGCTAAACTTCACACTTACAAAGAATCTGTATTTTCTATAACATTGAGGATAAAAAAATTATCTTCGCTTAAAAATCGCAGAAAGTCATAAAAGAAATTGAAAAAAAATTAATCAGTGCACAAAAGTGGTAAAGCGTTGCTTATAAATGTGAAAAATCGCCTCTTCTTTTGAACAAAAAATAAATTCTTGACCTCCCTCCAATTTGTAACGAAGAAATAAAAATTTATATATATATATATATATATATATACGCGAATTTTTTTTCATTTGGTAGTGATTTGATAGCCACAGGGGGGAAATTCACAGTTGTTTTTTCACATTTTTCTTATTCGCCCAACCTCAACCTCTATGTATGCTGTAAGCACACAGAAGCACATTTGTAAAATGAAACGTTTTGAGTGAATTATCATCTACTGTTGATCAAAAATTTTATATTAACCCCGTCTTATACATGATTGTATTTTCTCCTTGAATAATTGCTATTATTTACTCTTCAAAATAGTTCTGAATACATAAATAAAATTTTATGTGTAAGTTACCTTCACAGTTTCTGCAATCTTTCAATGAAGTTGCGTGTGTCTGAAAGCATATATTTTACAGAATAAATTACACATGTTTCCTATAAGAGTCAAGTCTTTAATGCGAAAAATAAAATAAGAAAATTCGATTTGCTTACCAGGCACCTTTTATAGCAATCAATGTCATTCCCAATTACAAAGTAATTCACTAAAGCTGCAAATACTGTAAGAATAAAATATATCAACATTAATTTTCTGGATCTTACTCAAACTTGTGCGAAGTATATTTCTATTAAACTGAGGTTTATCGAAAAAAATTTCATCATTTGGTCAAATATGTAACGAAGGGGAGGGGATGACATTTTTTGAATTTTCTTCCGGCAGGCCCTTTTTCGGGTGCGTTTGATAATTTTCACAATGCTCATAATAAATTTCGAATAGATCAGTGAGAAAATGTATAAAATATCTAAAATGCAGACAAGTGCATTTTATCTCTGTCCACAATCACTTTTTAAACAGCTCAGAATATGGTCCTATGCTTAATTGGCTCACTACTGATGTCTTTATCCCATCACATATTTTGAAGTTCGGAAATTTTCAATTAAGTCTGGATTGAACTTAAGTGAATTTATTTATTTATCTGTGTATTTTATAAATATTACTTACGTAGTAGCAGAAACGTGAATTTTACTGCTCCCCTCATCATGCTGAATTGAGAAATTTGTACACAGCTTTTTTGGATCTGAATACTTCAGACAATAATGAGAATGCTCGCTAAAATTGCCGTACATATAACCCGGAAAATAGGCCACGAAAATATTTACAACGATTCATGTCACATTTCTATGATACCTTGCTTTTTTTCAGTTTAACAGCATGACGCTACAATTTTTGTTCAAGAAAACATCTGCATGAATTCGAGTGTAGTACTTGAATGTGAACTAAATGATTAGAACTTAACAAGAAAAATCAACTACTTTTTTTGAGAAGTCTACTATTATATTTTTGGTTCGGAATTCGTCTTATTTGGTTAAATATTCTATTATTTGGTTGACAATTTTATCGTTTTGTTGAAAATGCAAGTATTTTGTTAAAAAGTCATCTTTTTGGTCATAAATTCTGCTACTTGGTCAAAAAGTTAGACTACTTTGTTAAATATTAATTTTTTGGGTTGTGGATTAATCTCCTTGAGTGAAAAATTAACCATTGCGTTTTTAGAAAATTATATATAAGTCTTCACTCTATATATAAATTTTCCGTCTGCGTTGTTTATTACTTCAAATTAAATTAACAGATATATAAAAAAATTCAGATTCATTTCGATATCCAAAGTATATTATTTTAGAATCATTTTCAAAAGTGTTGCGAATGTAACGGTTTTATATGGTATTTTAGTGTTTTTTTGTTGACAATGTAACCATTTGGTTGAAAATGCATCTTTCTCATTTGGAAATTAGACTACATGGTTGAAGATTTAACTGTTCCGTTATAAATTTAATTTTTTTATTGAAAATTCAGCTATTTAATTAACTCATTTTTTTGTCGGAAATTCAACTTTTTAATTAAAAAGTCGTTTTTTATGATTAAAATTCATGTTTTATGGTAGACTATGTTGTTGAAAATTTGTCTCTCCTGCTTGAAAGTTCAACTATTTGATTATTAATGACACTAATTGGTTGACAATGAATTTTTATGTTGGAAACTCCAATATTTGGTTGAAAATTCGTCTTTTTGAGTTGAAAATTTAACTCCTTTGGTAGAAAAATCCGTGTAATCAAGTGACACTTGAATTAATTTACAAATTTCCTGTTTCATGTCAGAATTATATTTATTTACTAAATTTTATATTATAATTCATGAGCATAGTTAATTTCGAAGAAAAAAAGATTTTTGAATCCAAGCAAATTTTGATTTCAGACACGGACATTTCAAAATTTAAGAATAAAGAGTGTACCGGTAACCAAAAAATTATTGGTACCATCAAATTTCAAACAAAATATAGATTTCCGAAGATATAAAAAAAAATTTGAAGCTTTCAGGGATTTTAAAGATTTCAAGGTAATGAATTTTTTTAAGATTCCGAGGAAAATTGTTATTATTTTTCATTTTTCTATTTGAAAAATTAATTGAAAGAAAATATTTGAGAAGATTTCAAATAATTTTCTGAAATTTTGGAAAAGAATATACATGATTTCAAAGCAAAAATTTTCAATTTTGCAAGATAATAGAATTTAAAGAAATAGATTTTTGAAGATTTTGAATAAACAATTGATAAACCTTTTTGAAAATTTCGAAAGGTTTCTAAAGAATAAACAAATTTTCTTGATATTACGCGAGAAAATTTTATTGATATTTTATTTTACAAGATTCATTTTGGGAGAATATTTGAAAAGATTGCAAAACATTCCAAAAGATTTTCAAAATTGTAGAAAAAGTATCTGAAAAATTTGAAGGCAATTTTTTTAATTTTGCATAATTTTTTCAATCTTTTAGGAGAAATTCTGATCATTTCTGGAAGTTTGAAGAGATTACTTTGAAGCTTTGAAAAATTTTCAAATATTTGTAAAATATTCTTAAATTTCTTTCCAGCGTCCTGATTTTTCCTAACATTTTGTAAAATCATGTAAACAAATTATATTATTTTATTATATTATAACAAAAAAGATGAATTTTTCCCTGAAAGAGACAGTTAAATCTTGTAGCCCCAAAACATGAATTTTCGAAAAAAGATAATTTTTAACCAAAACAGTTTTATTTTCAACCAGGAAGACAAATTTTTAAATGAGAAGATTAATTTTCTGCCAAAAAGGCAATTTAATATTATAAGAATTTTCAACCAATCAGAAATGAATTCTCAACAAAAAACATAATAGTTGATGTTTTGACTAAATAGATTTTAATTTTGAATCGGAAAGAGTTAAATTCATAAAAAAAATAGGAATTTCCAACAAAATAATTTAACTCTCAAACAAACTAGAGTAATGTTCAACGAAAACTTTTATTTCAAACAACAAGAAATTTAATACCAAACGGGATGAATTCTTAAACCAAAAAGGCGAATTTTCAAAAATCAGGATGGATTTTTGATCAAAAAAGATTTTTCAGTCAAGAAAAAAA
Organism: Andricus quercusramuli; assembly: GCA_932178445.1. Taxonomy (NCBI): domain Eukaryota; kingdom Metazoa; phylum Arthropoda; class Insecta; order Hymenoptera; family Cynipidae; genus Andricus; species Andricus quercusramuli. Next base: position 61,489 of record CAKNXH010056799.1, read on the forward strand.
ATCAAAAAATTTATAATTTCAGGCGGAAAATAATTTTTCATACAAAATAAAAATTTCGAATAAATATTTATTTTTTGAGTTTACTTATTTTTAAAGTTATATAAATATAATCCAGCCAAAATTCTTGAGAAAATTTGAGAGAGGATATTAAAAAGTTTTTAAAATAAATTTTCGGAAATTTTTCTAAGTTTAAAAATATTTGTAATTTCTTAAAGAAAATTTTTTAAAATGCTTCAAGATCTGATGAAAATTCCTCTTTCTGGTTTAAATATTCATCCCTTTTGTTAAAAAGTCTTTTTGTTAAAAAAAACAGTTTTCGTTAAAAATTGTACTACTCGTTTGAAAATTGAACTAATTTGTGGAAAATACATATATTTTTTGTTAAAAATTCGTCTCTCTGAGAAAAAATTTATTCTTTTCATGTTAGAAATACAACTGGTTGAAAATTAATCTTTTTTTTTCTCGAGCATTCTCCAATTTTGTTGGAAATTTCTGTTTTTGGGATGAATTTAGGAAGATTTCAAGAAAAATAAATTTTTCTCAGATTCCAAGGAAAATTTTTAATGATTTTTCTGTCAATGAATTAATTTTAAGGAAATATTTAAAAAGATCTTAAAGTATTTTAAAAGATTTTTTTCAAAGAGATTACAAATATTTTTAAACCTATCAACATTTCCGAAAATTTATAAAAAAACTTTTTCACATCTGTTTTCAAATTTTCTCAAGAATGTTGGCTGGATTATATCTATATCATTTTGAAAATGAATAAACTTAAAAAATAAATATTCATGCGAAATTTTTATTTTGTATGAAAAATCATTTTCCGCCTCAAATTATAAATTTTTTGATTTTTTTTTACTGAAAAATCTTTTTTTTAGTATCCGAAAAAATTCGGATGAATTTTGGAAAATTCGCCTATTTGGTTTAAAGATTCATCCCGTTTGGTATAAAATTTCTTGTCGTCTGAAATAAAAGTTTTTGTTGAACATTACGCTAGTTTGTTTGAGTTCGGTACAAATTTTTTCTTATTTTTCATAAAATTACAAATTTTTTAAGTAAAATTTGAATATTTTTGACTGAATTCGTTTTGGATGAATTCCAATCTTGCTTGCAAAATTTTTTTTAAAAACCCTTTAGTTTAATTATCAACTATTATATTTTTGGTTGAAGATTCGTCATTTTATTTAAAAGTTCATGTTTCTGGTCGAGAATGTAACATTTTGTTTGCAAATTGATATATTTTATTCAAAATTCGTCTTTTATGGCAGAAAATTAATCTTTTTGGCTGAGGATTCACCAATTTTGTTAAAAATTCATATTTTTTTTAGTAATTTTGAAAGATTCTGAAGAGATTTATAATGCTCTTTTTGTTAAAAAATTGATTTAAAGAAAATACTTAAAAAGATTTTGTAGCATTTTAAAAGATTTTTTAAATTTCCAAATGAAATCTAAAAGATTCTAAGACAATTTTGTTATTTCTGCTAGATTTTGAAAAACTTTCAGAAAAATTCGAATTATTTTTTAAAGATATAAAGAAATTTTCAAGACATTTAAAAAAAAATCAAATTTGAACAGATTAAATAAAATTGTTTATAAAATGAAGATTTTTGAAGATTTCGAGCAATAAATGCGAAAATTTTTTTAAGAATTTTGAAAGGTTTTAAGAGAGTTGTAATTTTCTTAAGATTCCTACGAAAATTTAAAATAATTTTATTTTTCAGGAATTGATTTTGTGACAATATTTAAAAAGATTTCAAAACATTTTAGAAGATTTAAAACAAATGTTCGAAATAATTCAAGTTTTGAAAAATCTCTTTCTTTTTTCTGAAATAAAACACATACATATATGAAAAATTGATATCTGATTTTGATTATCTTCTTACTAGAGACGAACGTCAGAAACAATATTTACTAAAAGCGGTAACATAATTCCAGAAGCAGACTCCTGGTTGTAGTATGTCTACTTGAAAACAAAATTTTCACATGTCATTTACACACCTAGACCTACTGCTACCACTTGCTCTTAATTATTCCATTCCTTGTGTTTTTCAAACTGGGAACAGGCTAGGTCACATCAACAATTTTTACTATGGCCTTCATATAGTTTCAATAGTGTCACGTCTCGGATGAGACCCACTTACCTTGTTATAAACAAATTAATTCGAAACTTGCGCTACTTCCCCTTTTTCTTATTCTGAATTTGTCACAAAAATAGAAAACTGGTAATGAGATTTTCCTTTTCTAAAGCCGCGTTTGTTTCTGGCAAACCCACCGGCTGTATCCACTGCTGCTCGGAGTTTAGCCCTTAGAAGCTTTTCGTAGACCTTGCCCGCTGTCAAGCATACATAACGGACGATACGACGCTGGTGTAACGGGCGGACCCTTACCCTTGTCAAGAAGAACCAATCGTTGCATCTTCCATACCGAAGGGAAAATGCTCTCTCGCAAGCAGGCATTGTACATATTGAGCAGAAGTTTTGGATATCTTTTTGCTATCGCTATCATAACCTCGGATGGTATACCATCGGGTCCAGGTGCTTTTCCCTTGCTCATTCCACTTGTAGCTGCCCACAGCTGCTCAAGAGTGAAAGGTGGGGCCTCCTCAGAAATATATTCCTTGCTTTCTTTTTCCGGATGTGTTGGAAAGAGTGAGCTCATAATCTCCTCCATCATCTATGGGTTTCTAGGTCCTACTGATACCCGGTTTCCCAGCCGGCCAGAGATTATCTGATAGCCCTATCCCCAGGTATCTTCGTTTATGGCCTCACACAGAACTTTCCAGCAGCAAAGTTTGCTTTCACGAATTGCAACATTTAGTTTTTTCTTTGCTGCCTTGTACTCTATATTTTCCGGTCGTTCGGCTGCTCTTCTTCTAGCCCTGAGGGATTTCCGCCTTGACTGAAGGTATTGCTTCCTCAGTCTGGCTATCTCCTTAGTCCACCAGTACGTGTGCACTCTTCTTTGTTTGCCTCTTTGTTTAGGCATTGACGCATCGCAGGCTTTGATTATAAGCCGTATCATTTCTTTGACAAATTTCTTGGCGTTCCTACTCATGGACACCGTTATGTTTGTCTCTGCAATATCGCAGGAAAATTCTACTTGGCTTATTGTATGTAGTAGCTCATGGACATCAAGTTTGTTCGCGTTCCAGCCCTTGCAGGGTCTCTGTCACTCATTTGTTCTATGAGAATTTTCCATACTTTCCACTTTAAAGCAGATGTGCTGGTGGTCACTGCCGGTATACTCCTCCGTAACATGCCAGCCCTGTATCCTGGGAGTTATTCCCGGAGTTCCAAAGGTGATATCGAGTGTCCGACCAGCTCATGCCCCATTGTTGTGAATTAGCATTGAAGTCCCCTCCCACAATTAGTTCTCCTTCAGTGCTCCTTATCGCTTCTAGAGCATCTAGATCATGTTGAAACATGCCAATTGTTACATTCGGGAAGAAGTAGAAGCTAAGGTATGTCGCATCCGGGCTTTTGACCCACACAAATCCTTCACCCCTTCCCCAGTTAGTCACCAAACATTTCACATTGTCTCTCACCCAGATCGCTGCTGTGCCAGCATGGTTTGTATACCAGCCAGTTGTCTGCAGATTGGTGCACTGCTGACATATTATGAGCAAGTCAGCCTTCGACTCATTTGCTCGATGCCTAAATAAGTCTTGGGCGAGTCTGATGCGCTGTACATTACCTTGTATTACTAAAACGCCATCAAGAGCTTCTTCTCTCCCTGCCGTCCAGAAGCACCGCACACCTCGATGATCCTGTTTTGTGGTTCAAGTCCTTTCCATGAGTCCTTTCCCCTAGTCTGTCAGTTGTTTGACGTCTTGCCGCCGTATGACCATATCCGTGGCAATGGTCTTGGTTGCTTGGTCGCAACGGTCTCCTCCATTCCGAAGAATGCCATAACATTACCCCAGCAATTCGGTCGCGTCAAGTTTATCTAGAAGTCCTCACCTGTGTTTATTTCTAGTGAAGTCTCTATAGCTATTCTTACTTCTTCCTTCTCCGTGGTAGCATCTAGATCCCGGATGTCCACTGGAGCTCTGGGCACAAGCGATCAGACTCTCCCTTTATCTCCAACGGCAGCTTGAAGAGCTACACTAAATTTAGATCTGTCTTACGATTTGGTGCTCAGCTCAAACAGTACACCATCCTTCCTTGTTTCTCTGATTGCCGAGACTTTGACTCTCATGTCCTCCGCTTTGATTCGGGATTTAATATCTTTCAGGACATCTGCGTACTTTTTTCCCTTCGTTGGGGTTGATAAGTATGGCCTCACTGCGAGGTCGTCTTGTCCTTCGCGTTTCCTTGCTGTTATCCTTCCGTTTATCATGATGATTTCCAGAAATTCTAGTTTCCTTCTCACTCTCCGTCTTGTCTTTACGTCCTCTTCCCTGAACCGTGATCGAAGGATTAGCCGTATCAGCCTGCGATTTTTTGCTGGGTTGGGTAAATGGGCTCTTGGTGGGGCTGAGTGTGCTCTCATCCCTTCTCCTTTCATCCATCGGCCTTGTTCCCTGTTCACGTTGGTCGGCCAACGAAGTGGACTTGGGTGGTTGTTTCTTGGCGCTCTCTTTGTATTCTTTCAGTTGCATATGTTCAATGCCTCTAATTATTTTTTTGGTGGTTGATATGGCTCTGATAGTGTCCACTGCATTCGTTATTCTGTCCTTGATATCTTTCTGAGTATGTGGGACCTTCTCGCACTGCGCATTAGCTTGATTGATGGATTCAAGGAGTTTTTTGAACCACCGTTCTTCCTCAATTTCCAATTCTGCCAGCTTTGGTTTTTGTGAGGTTTGAGCCTCGTCGCTCGCGTTGGATTTGGATTTCTGTTCCATCACTTCAGTTTGTTTTTCTTCCTTTTTTCTTGTCAAATGTTGTCACTGATTTCTGGATGTCCGTGTCCATCAACTTCTGGTCTCCTATTTCGTCTAATTTGTCTAAGGTTGCCATAAATATTTCATCCAGCACTTCGTGCGTGAAGGGGCGGGTCGAAATAACTGGGAACAATTATACCCTCAAACCATAGTCCTATCCCAGTTCCCTGGGCTCCAGCCTTCGTTTAATCGATCCCGGAATGCACGGACGGGCCGCACTCGCCCACTTACCAACCTCGGTTCGTAGCACTCCCAGTGGGTCACGGCCAGTACCAATCAAGTTTGTTTGGTGGACGAGGCCTATTTTATTTCGGCGCTACCCTCTGTTTCCAGCAAGCATTCCCGTATCCATCATCCGGGGACGCGTCAAGTTGGGGAATCACCTCCCCTTCACAGCAGACGCCCTTTAGGAAAAAGGGAAGGAGTGTAGTGACGAGATTTAAGATAAATTAGAGAAAGAAATAAGAGATAGCAATAGTCAATGTACAAACCTACCGAAGATTTTGTTGATTGTCGCTTCGAAAGTTTTTGGAATCCTCTTATTATTAGTTCCAGGGGTGCTCTCTGCTGGTGAGAGACTAGGCTTGTAGAATTGGGCTGATCGCTCTTCCTCGAGTATTGTATAGACATACAATAGATTGGTGCAGAATTTCTTAGGAGGGTTTTCTTGATTCTCAGGGGTGACTGAGTTTAGTTATGTTTGAAATTAAAACAATTCTAAACCTTTTAAAGCGAACCCACTGATTCCAAGTTTTTATAAATAGTTGACTTGTTTGACCAAGTCCACTTATTCTACCATTTTTATAAATGATTTTTTTTAATAAATTCAATTTAGCAGTCAAGCTAGGTGGGTTCTAGAAACACTACGTATTTCCAGCTGCCACCGAAGGATGGCGCCAACGGTAAGTTCCCAAATACGGTAATTGAACTATCAGTAAGGTAGATCACTGGCACAGATTTTCGACTCGGCCAACAAGGATGGTCCTCGATTTACCAACCGAAATCACAAGAAACTTCTATAAAGGTGGCGCGGGTGGGATCAGGGATTCTCAAAGTTCTGGAACATTCTAGAATTTTGCTTTTCTAGGAGTTTCGATCAAAGTGGATATATTGCCTCTTAGATTCTTAGTCGTTAAGTTTTCTGGATCACCTCAGTCGTTAAACAGTGATCGGAATTTCTGGAAAGCTGAAACGAATTCATGGTTTGCTCAACGGGGCGGGTCCCTGCAATACCAACCAAGAATCAAATTCTGGAGATTCCCGGAAAATAATCGAGCCTTCTGCAAAAATTGACATGAACTCTGACGATTTCATTGGTCAACAAAATGTCACCTATGTGCTCATGAAATGAGATATGTCATTTCCAGAGTAGTTTTTTGTGCTGAATCCGAATCTGGCCTTCATTTCTCTCATGAGATAAAATATTGTGAACATACATGGTTGCCAGTTTGACGGCTTACCACGGTGTGTTATCGTCCTAAGAAGTTAATTTTCAGAGAATAATTTGAATGCAAAAAAATATATATAGTTGTGGGGTTTTTCTTTTAGATCTACTAAAAACAAAACTTCAATCATTTAAAGATCTGTTCAAGTTGAATCTAAATTTATTTTAAGAAGATACCAACGCCAGTGTTTAAAGTTACCTATGCGAAAATTGTTTCGCACACAGTCTGCTCGAATAATGGCCCTTTAGGCACCATTTACAAGCATAAAAACGTCAAATTCTGAGGTAGGTGTTGCAAAAAGATATGTGAGGGATGATAACGCTGTGAAAAAATGTAAGAATCTTCTACAAATGCAGTGATGCCAATACTGGCATCTTTTGCTACTGCGCTTGCGTTCGGGCCGCGCACTGGTTGGCCGCAGTCGGCGCGTAACTCAAAATTGGAACTAAACACAATTATTGTATTTCAAATGAATAATTATTTCAAAATGCACAAGAATGTATATAAATTGTACAGCTTCTGAATTTGGACAAGAAAAAAAAAATTATAATGCATATATTTTTTGAATAACAGTTTATTTTATTTGACTTCCAAAGAATAACTTATATTTCACAGAACATTTAATTTCAGAAGTCTAAAATCAGAATTTGTACCATTTATATACATTATTTTGTATTTTTCAATAATTATTTATTTAAATTAGAATCATTATTGTTTAGTCCAATTTTGAATTGCGCGCCAACTGCGGCCAACCAGTGCGCGGTCCGAACGCAAGCGCAGTAGCAAAAGGCGCCAACATTGGCATCACTGTACAAATGTTCGAAAGCCTTTCAACGTTTAAAAAAATTTTAATATCTTCTAAATCCCAAAAATGTTTTGAGTTTTTCCTAAAATATTAAAAAATTCATGCAAAATTAAAAAATAGCCTTGAAATTTTCCAATTTTTTTTTCAAATTTTGGAAATTTTTTTAGTTGTTTTGAAGTCTTTTTTAAATATCCTTCCAAAATAAAACTTGTCAAAAATTTTTTTATACATTTTTTCGAGAAATCTCAAGAAAATTTGATTATTTTATTTGAAACCTTTCAAAATTCAGCAACAATTCGTTTTCATTACTTGTTTTGGTATACGGCGTTGTCTGGCTGCACTCAGAAAACGATTTGGTTGAATCAACAATATTTTTGTTGGTTCAACCATAGAATTTGGTTATTACATGGACAATAAAATATTTGGTTGACCCAACTCAATTTTTTGGAGGTTTTAATAAAATCTTTTGGTAGTTGGAGTATTTGGTTGATTCAACCAAAAAAATTGGTTAGGTCAATCAAATATTTTATTGAATCGGCAAAAATTTGTTTAATTTAACCAGATTTTCATGTATATCCAACAAAACAGTTTGTTTGGTTCAAGAAAAGTTTTTTTCTGAGTGTGAAAAGAATCCTGCACAAGAAAATTAATGATAATTGGTCCATGTCCTTTTCAGAAATTTCGTCTAGTTTCATAAATTACAAAGTAAAAAATACTGAGTGTCAGTTAAATCCAACGAGATAACTTTTTTGGATATTTTGCAGAGAGTTCTTTGAATTTTTAATTTCTCAATAGGATTGGTACAAAAAATCAGGTTAACGAACTTTCAAATAAAATTAATATAAATGCCATATTGAATGCAACAAAATACATGAATTTGCAATCAAATAGTTGAATTTTCAACTCATAAAGGATTAATTGTTAACTAAAAATGAAGCAGTGCAATTTTTAGGAGAAAATTTTAATTCTTAAATAAAAGAAAACCCAATTTTAAACAAGAAGATTATATTTCAAACCAAACACTTTCCAGGTCAAATATCATTTATTCCAGAGAAATTCGAAGCTGAAGGTTCATTCCAAATGAGTGTAAAATTTTAGCCCAGTCGCGTATGAAGAACACATAAGAATTTTCAATCGTTTATGAAATTCTTATTAAAAAAGCGTTTTTTGAACAAATTTTGCTATTTTGTTTGGTTCATTTGAAAGAGAGGATATTTATCTCTAATCCATAAAAATGCCGCTGGATTATCATCAACAGAATTTGACACATGATTTTAGCAAAAAAAGTTTCCAAATGTTGATGCAACAAAATAACAAAAAAAAAGGAATATTGAAAAATCCTTCAAATTCTCTCTTGTGTATGGTCGAATGCTTCACGAACATATTATTTATTTCATAATTCAGGTTTTCATGAAAAATTTCTCGATACAGTTGACCTGGTTTGACTCTACATTTTTATAAGCTCAAAAATTGAATCGTCATGCTGTTGAACTGGAAAAAAGCAAGGCATCATATAAATGTGATATGAATCGTCGAAAATATTTTCGTGGCCTATTTTCCGGATAATATATACGGTAGCTTCAGCGAACATTCTCATCATTGTCTGAATATTCAGATCCAAAAAAGCTTTCGTACAAATTTCTCAAATCTGCATCATGAGGGGAGCAGTAAAATTCACGTTTCTGTTACTATGTAAGTACTATTTATAAAATACACAGATAAATAAATAAATTTGCGTAAGTTCAGTCCAGACTTAGTTGAAAATTTCCGAACTTTAAAATATGTGATGGGATAAAGACATCAGTAGTGAGCCACTTAAGCATAGGACCATATTCTGAGCTGTTTAAAAAGTGATTTACAAAATACCCTTATTTTTCCTTATCTAATTTTTCATTCTTCTTGATCATTAATATTCAAATACCAGAATTTTAATCTAGAAATACTTTCAACATAGAATATTTTATAAACGGAATAAAACAATATTTCAGCTACAAATTTAAAATTTTGAAATTTATTAATTTATTTTAAACAGAAAAATGTATTTTCTGCCATAAAAAATTTCAACAAAATACTTCAATTTTCAACAAAATAATGAAATTTTTAACATAATATTTGCATTTCCAACCTAAAAATATAAATCCCCAACAAAAAGTGTCATAGTTTATATTTCAATCAAAAAACATGAAATTTATACAACAGAAAAAAGGTTTTTTACCCGACAAAAATGAAACTTTGAACCCAGAAAATTATTTTTTTTTTACCAAAAAAGGAGAATTTTTAACTAAAAAAGATGAATCTTGAAAAAACGGAAAAGTTACACTTTCACTCAAAAAATTAATTTTAAACACAAAAAAAAAGATTTTTACCCTAAACAGTTACATTTTTTGCCAAAGAGATAGGCCTTCAATCAAAAAATTAACCTAAGAGATGAATTTTCAACTAAAAATATAACGCTTCCAAAAAAATGATTTCTTAAAAAAGTGATTCAACCAAATCTTTTAAATAAAATAGTTGAATACTCAAGCAAAGAAGAATAATTTTTAACCAAAAAGTTGTATTTTCATAAAAAAAAAGAAATTTCTACCAAAGTGGATTTTTTAAGATTAGGATTTTACGATTAAAAAGAAAACAAATTTTTAAAAAATAGTTAAATTTTCATCCAGAAATGATTCCAGTTGACTTTTCAAGATCAAAATATTAATTTTTTAACCAAAAGATGAAATTTCTCTCAAAACAGATGAATTTTTGATTAAAACAAAAAAAAGTTGAATTTTCACCCAGAAAGGCTTTCAGTTCATTTTTTAACAACAAAATATGAATTTTGAATAAAAAGAAAATTTTCTATGAAACAGATACATTTTCAACAAAACAGCACAATTTCCTACCAAAATGTATGACTTTTTAACAAAATTTTAGAATTTTAAAACTAACAGTTGCATTTTTATTCAAGAAAGATGAAATATTTCTTCTAAAATAGATGCATTAAAAAGAAACTTTAAAAAGTAGTTGAATTTTTAACCAAAAGGTATAACTTTTTAACAAGATTGTTAAATTTTCAACCAAACAGTTGCACTGTCCGAGAAAAATGAAAATTCTACTAAAACGGGTGAATTTTTTAATCAAAAAGACAAATTTCGAAAAAAAGTGTTGCATTTTCATTCAAAAGGATTTCAATAGACTTCTTTACAGAAAAATATAAATCTTAAACAAAAAGTAAGTTTTCTGGAAAATAGTGGAATTTTCAACAAAACAGATGCAATATTTCTACTAAAAAAGATGAATTTTTAAATTAAAGAGACAAATTTTCAGAAAAAATATTTTTCATCCAAAAGATATTTCAGTTGACTTATCAGCAACAAAATATGAATTTTAAACAAAAGGTTAATATTATACAAAAACAGTTGAATTTTTAACCCAAAAAGACGAATTTTCAACAAAAAAGTTGAATTTGCAAGAAAAATGATGTTTTTTTAAGAAAATTGTAAAATTGTCAACCCAATAATAAAATTTATAATTAAAAAGATAATCTTCTGGAGGAAGTTTTTGCGACTTTGCAAAAATTACGTACATGAGTAAAGGAGCCCCTCCCACCATCCGTAACAAATCGTAACAAAATGTCTAGCCCCCCCCCCCCCCCCCCCGAAACAAAAATTAAAAAATTTCATCACCTCCCCTTCGTTAAATCTTTCTTCAAATGATAAAATTTTCCTTGATAAATCACTTTTCGATAGAAATATACTGATCCAGGAAAGTCCAATTCTCGGGCCAGAATTATAGGAAGAGGCCAACTAATGTAGAGTGGCTACCTATTGGTGTTGTGACCCTATTTGTCGAAACACTATTATCTAAGATTAATGTTGATATGTTTTATTTTTACAGTAATTGCAACTTTACTGACAAATTTCTTTGTAATTGCCATAAAAGATACTCCTGGAACTTCTTCCGGTAGTGAAAGTGTACCTTTCAGTAGAGACGATGACGGCAGCGACAAGGTCGCAAACTCAGACCCCAGTTGCTTTCAAACCTGCATTGTAATCATATCAGATTTTCGTATTCTCTTTATCTCATTAAACTCTTGAATCTTATAATAAACATGTGTTATTTTGTTTTTCAAAATACGTGATTATAGAATACCGGAGATTCATACGGCAAATGCGGACATAAATGTGCAAAAGGTAACTCAGACATATAAATATTTTCATTTATTTGAATGATTTTAAAGAGTGAATAATAGCAATCTTTAAAAGAGAGAACACATTCATTTATAAGAAGAAGATAACATAAAATCGATGGAATAGAGTAGATGATAATTTAGTCAAAACTTTTCTTTTCATTTATATACTTCTGTGTGCTTTTAACATACATGGAGATTAACATGGCTCGAATGTTTTATAGATAACCAAATTTATATTTCCTCATTACAAATTGCAGCGAGCTCAAGAATTTATTTTTTGTTCAGAAAAAGAGGCGTTTTTTTACTTTTCACTTTTTACTTTTCACGATTTTTATATAGACTTTTTTTATCTAGCATGTTATAGAGAATACGGATTTTTTTGTTTTTGCGTAGTTAAAACGCTTCGCGTGCCTTTGTTAAAAAGTTTAAGCAAAACTGTTATTTTTCACCGAAACATATAACCTTTTCTCATTTGAGCCTACCTTTTTATGGAGGTAGTTATTACAATTATCATATTCCAGGATATAGAATAATCATTCGTAAAAGAAAGTTAAACAAAAAATTTTGATGTAGTATATTCCCTACAATTTAAGATAATAATACATGTTAATGATTATTTCACAGGTCACTAGGGCATATAAGGAGAATGAAGGAACCCTCAATGTGTATTACATTGGCGGAGGTAACGTGGCCTGCTTACAAAAGTTGCAATTAATAGAATTTCACCAGGGAAAACCTAAAATCACTGAAGAATTCATCCATATTTTCACAAATTCACTTTGATAAAAGAATCTTTCGATTTTTATACTTTTGTATCTTTCCTGCTGCAAAATTGTATTTTTACACTTTTTTTGTTCAGCCATCATTTACTTAGAAGGATCAACACTTTTATAATAATCAGTTCATTTAATGATACTCCGTTGAAATCACAAAAATTGTAAATTAAGATTGTACTCCTGAATTCAAATTTGTTTTTCATTAATTGTCATAAAGTTTGTGCATCTAAAACTAATTATTATCATCTACTTCGCTGTATTTTAGGTATCGCAATATTGCCTTATTATTTCAATAAAGATTGAAATGTTACACACATTAACGTTATTTTATTTAACATTATTTTTCTTATTCTATTCCTTTATTTAACATTAAGAGACTTTCCAAAGAATTCAATACATTTTCAACCAAATAGTTGAATTTTTAAACTAAAAAGATGAATTTTTAACAAAAAATAAAATATTTGGTATTTTCACCGAAGAAGATTCAAATGTAAATCAAAACCAGTTAAAATTCACCAACAAAGGGCTAGTTTGATAAAATCAGAAACGTATTTGTGACTAAAATGGTGAATCTTCAATTTAAAAATTATTATACTTATAATGTCCGCCTTAATCCAAATTTTTTTTTCAATAATTTTGTTTCTATTTTTGTTGGAATTGTTAATAACAATAATTGGAAAAGAAATTAAAATGCAAGTTTTTTTTAATTGTGCATAAAATCATTTTTTTTTAAATAAATTATTGCTCTCGTAATAAGGATCATGTTGTGTTGTTCTTTTGAATTGAAAAATATTTTTTCCAATTATTGTTATTTAAAATTTTCAAGTGCATACAATAATTTTGAAAAAATATATTGTAATTTTCTGTTTCGAATATTTTGTTTCGGGAATTTTACATGACCTGTTTACAACCAACTGCTTCTAAATGAAAAAAACATATTTTTACACACCTAATCTGTTTAACCTAACGTCACACAATGATAAACTTAAAAGTGTAAGATAATATTTTCAAACCGTATCATTTTTCCAGGTTAATAATTTATACAAAAAAATTATATGAGGATGAAATTAAAAAAATATATTTTTAAACCTTCTTGTTTATTTAATGATGATTTTTTTGAAGATTATATAAATATAATCATTCTGCGTTTCTTAAAAAAATTCAAAAAGGGTGTTAAGGATGTCACATATGCTGAAAACGCATCTAGAAAATTTATAATAAAGGTTTTGTATTTTATAGAATTTTACCAAATTTTATGAAAAATTCGCTTCAGCCTAAGGGATATTTAGAACTCAAATAAGTTCAAACCGACTAGAATTATTCCTAAAATTGTCCTAAAATCTTGAAGACTCTTTTCTGACAATTTTTTTAAATCTTTCCAAATTTTAAAACATTTTTGAAATGATTTCGAAACTTCTATGTCTCTTTTCAAAATAATTCAAATTCTCCAGAACTTCCTTAAAAATCTTTGTAAATGAGCGGGTCATGACAGCTACGACCAAATTGGCTTTTTGATCCTTGCACAATGCGCGCGCATGAGCGGTAACATTTGAATTAAATTATTATGCACATTAAATGGTTACAATCATGTGTTGCAAATTAGGTCAAGATGGGTAAATGTGAAACGAAATTCGACGTTTAGACTTTTATTATTGGTGTTTCAAGTATTTGAACTTTTGCTTTCAATTCTCATATTCTTTGTGTTATAAAAATGTGCGTACAGAAATATTTTTTATTTTATTTGTTGAAAGTTCGGGGGAAATTAAAAAAGTATTTCGAAGAGTGACTTTTCAAAATTATTTAGAGAAGTTGTAGGCTCCGGAAGCTTTGATCATGGTTCCTTAAAGGAACCAATCCCAAAGCTACTGGAACGTGTACGTCATCCGCTTCTGCTCCTTCTATCCTAGAAGGTAAGCAATAGCGGGAAATTTACGCCTGATAACATCGGGCAACACTGTTCCTTGGAGTCAGGCCTTTAGCCGCGGATGACCTTACGCGGCAGACAAGACAGTTGGAGATGAATCTATCAACTCTGGATACTTTTTTAGAGCTACCAATCTTTGTAGAATTTAAGAGGAACAGTGTTGACGGACCAGATGGAGTGATCCCAGGAGAACAGCCTTTTGCATCCGGTTCCCGATGAAATGAGCCTGACGCTGGCAAGCCGGAAGCTTGCTGAGTTGGCTGATAAATGAAGCTTTCATACCTCCAAGACAGCCGATTATGAGAATTATAAGATGGACTTTGTAGCCTTGGTACAGCCTACTCAGCTCGAAAAGAAGTGCTTGATATTTCGCCCGTTTTTCTCCCTCCTTTGCCGTGATATTACCATCGGCTGGTGCCGAGAATTCAATCACGTAAATGATCTTGTTCTTCAGATCTTGCAGGACAATGTCAGGCTTCGTAGCACTGATACGTTGAGTGGTGGAGAATGAGAAATTCCAGTAGATCTTACACTGATCATTCTCCACAACTGACTCGAGTTCCCCCTGGGTATATGACAAGACGGGCAATAGATCAACACCATAGAAATGCCTAAGATGGTAATATAACACTTTTAAAGCTGCATTGTGTCTCTCTATGTACGCGGAGCGTGCATATTTAGAGCATCCACTGAGAACATGTCCAAGTGTTTCTGGCTTTTGCTTGCACGCTCGGCAGTTAGTATCGCATACAGGTAAATTTATTATGCGCTTGCGGTAAACTAAGGTGTCTATGACGCCGTCTTGACAGGCAAAAAGAAATCCCTCGGTCTCCGATCTCAATCCAGCAGACTTGAGAAACATGTTGAACAGACCCATCGAGAGCTCTTCTCTACGTATAATGCCGTAGAACTTACCATGAAGGGGTTTCTCAGTATGTTCTCTTAGTAGGAACGTACGTTCTGCTTCCTGTATACGACTTTTGAGCACCAGAGGTGTTAGTGATGCTAGGCCATGTGTAATGTCGCTGGAATCAAATGGGAGGTCAAGCTCCTCTGCGGCTCTATCTGCTGCATGGTATAGAAACACCGCAGCATTGGCGACTTCATGTTGATGTACGAGTCGCATAAGGGAATCCGTGCTTTTTAGAACTGAACAGGCTGTAGCCAGAACCGTTCTTCGATGAAGGCACTCTGAGCTTAGCAAGCCTCTACCATGCACCAAACGTGTAGAGCGGTATAGAAACGGCCAGCATATTGGTCGCCTGGATCTTATACTTTCCAAATAATTCGGAAGCCCAAATTTTTCTGAGAATTTGGCGATACCTTTTTCCAAGGGCCGTTTTCAAGTTATGCACGTTTTGCGTTTCCGCTTGCGGTATTCTAAGATATGTATATGTTTCTCCAATACCAAGATGTTGAATGGTATTTCCGCCTATGAGTTGAACATCCTGATCGTCACTGGATGATGTAGTTTCTAGTCTTCCTTGGTGTAGGTGGACGCAGGCACACTTGTCCAGTCCGAAGCTCATGCCAATACCTTTAGAATACCTATTTACCGCATCTACAAGGATGTTAAGGTCCTTTTTTGAGGAAGCAAAGAGTTTGAGGTCGTCCATGTATAAAAGGTGGTTGACCTTATATTCTCTTCTGTTCGGCGGGCCACATAGGTATCCAGAGCTTTTGCCTCGGAGCACAATAGATAGAGGTAAGAAGGAGATGCAGAAAAGTATCGGACTTAGAGAGTCTTCTTGAAAGACCCCCCTCTTATATGTGACAAAGCTTGTAGTCACTTGTCTTTTGTCAGATGTTATGACAAATCTTGTCCGCCACAAGAGCATAAGCTCTTTTATGCATCTCACTATTTTCGGATGCACCTCCATGCACTCAAGGAGCTTAATAAGTAGCTCATGGTTCGTGTTATCGAATGTCTTACGGTAATCAATCCAAGCCATGGACAGATTGCGTCGATACCTGATCGAGTCCTGGGTAATACACCTGTCTATTAACAGGGTCTCCCTGCAACCTGCCAGCCCTCTCTTGCATCCACGTTGTTTGACTATTACACTCCATACCGGCTCGATAGATGTTAATATCCTCTCTTTGAGGATGCCAGTGAATAGCTTGTAGCTGGTGTTTAAACAAACTATGGGCCTGTAGTTCTTTGGACTTGACAAATCTCCGGTCTTAGGGATCAATACCTTCAATAGGGATCAATAGTTCTAGCGATAACTTTCTTCACTTCTTCAGCAGTAATTAGTGGAAACTCTTCCTCTGGACCTTGTGACCTTTGCCTTTGGCAAAAGTTACGAAAGATTGATATATCATAAGCTTCTTCATTTAGCTGATAAGTATCTCCATATACTTGCTCCCAGAAGACTTGAATCTCTTCTCGACTAGGCGGATTTTTAACTACACATGACGCTTTATTGATCAGACGGGAAGGATTAGTAGAAAAGGTGGATTTTTCCTGAATCCACTTAACTCGCCGTTCAAGGCGCTGTTTCGCTGTTGAAAGGGATCTTATTTTTTGCGTCCACTGCTGCTTGATGGTCGACAGTTTACACTTGTTCAGCGTGTGATTTTCTTTCCTCAAGTTTCGAGCAAGTGCCCTAACTTTTGGAGTGAAATTTTTATTTGATGTTATGTAGCTAATCACGCACTGAACATTTGATGCATGCCGTCTCACCGTTTCAATTTTGAACTGAAGCTGTGCAATACGCTCGCGTGTCTTACTCAGACGTACCGAAGTATCGTTACTTCTATCGTCGCTAAGCAGGGAGACCGCCTTCTCGCAAACTACACAGTTCAGATTCCAGAGATTAACATCTTCGGGGATCAAATCGCGGAGAGCAGTATTAGCTTCAGCTAATTTGTCCATCCTGAGGAAGACTTTTTGGTGCATAGATCTCCTATTTCTCATGTTGGCATTATCGGCTATCTGCAAAGGTGGTCTTGCTGGAACTAGTGGAATGTTCGCTGGAGGCTGTTGCTCCTCTTCCTGTTGATAAAGAGCTTCATATCCGTCTTTTCGCAAGAAGGATACCTGATCTCTTAAATACTGAGGCGTTTTATGAGCATATTCCGGGTGAATATTGGCCCAACGGTCATGTAACCTCTTCATGAATCCTCTCCGCGCCGGTGAGCTTCTTTGCCAACAGGTAAGAAGGTCCCTCCTGAGTTGGTCCGACCATTTAAATCAATGTTCTCGCGTTTTTCCGGGGTCATTGCCTGGTCGTCGCCTTGGCTCGTTCCTATTGCCACTTCCAACTGAACCATGGCCTCCATCCGAGAGAGGCCTATTGTGGGTGGCACTGCGCGATACTTGTGTCGTAACTGCATGATTCGTTGAATTGGGGAGTTAGCCCAAAGCAACGCGGCTGACTGCAAGAGCCGGAGCTCTCGGGCGATGGGGCCGCCACACAACATTATTATTATTATTATTATTATCTTTCCTCCCACCATCATGCCCGCGCAATAACGCAGAGTACGATGGAGGACAAGTGCGAATAGGATACGAATTCGAAATTGTTTAGATTCCGGTCGTCTTTTGTGAGGTCTGAAATTGTTGGAAATGGATGAAATGGAAGCAATGGAAGTGTGCGAAAAAGAAACAGATCAACAGCCACATAAGTTGTGCATTATTTGTAGATTGAAATTCTCCACAAGAAGCAGTTTAAACGGTTATCACAGAAAAGTGCACTGGTTGGAAAAACGCGGTGAATTTTTGTGCAATTCCTGCAGTAAAGACTTTGCTGAGTTTTGGTTTTCACAAAATAGGTGAAATTTGTTCTGCTTCGTCAGCTGTTTCGACAAAAAGCAGAAAAAATGCCTACAAACATGCCTCGTAAGTATTGAGAGGCAAAAATATAATGTGGCTCAATTCTTCGAACAATCCTGTTGTTTAGGACAGCTGTGAAGATCTTATACAGTGTGTTCAAACAAGTTATTGGGCTGTAATTCTCTGGTTTGGACAAGTTGCCTTTTTTCGGTAGGAGTATAGTGCGTCCTAATACCAGCCACTGCGGAATGGGCATCTCCGACTTTAAATATGAGGTGAATATGCGGGCCAAATGTTGGTGTATAGAAGTAAACTTCTTCCGCCAAAAGTTCTTGATACAATCTGGTGCAGCAGCGGAAAAGTTCTTCGTGCCTGTAAGTGCTTTTTCCACCTCTTCGACAGTGACTGATGGACATTCCTCCTCAGATTTTATGAGGTTGTCGAAAAACTCCTTGAAGCGGATGATATTGTCAGTATCTTCTTTCAACTCTAGTGTTTCCGGGATCTTGTACACACTTCTCCAATAAGTATCTACCTCCTTGGGCTTGGGTGGATTTTTTGAAGAAACAGGGAGATCGCTGAAGAGGCGTAATAGGTCAGCGAGAAACTGTTGATTCTCCCTGATCCATCTCTCCGTCTTCTGTAGTCTCCTCCTTGCATCAGATAACAGCCGTATTTTGTCAAAAATATGCTGCTTGATTGTCAGCAGCTTTGACTTGTTCAGTGTGTGATTCAAGATCCTTAGTTCTTGGGTGAACTTTCGAAACCTTTCCGTGAACGGTCTATCAGATGTTATGTAGTCTTAGTCTTGGTCCCAGTCAAGGTCCAGTTCTACAAGTTCTTCAGTCCACAGTGCAGGAACATTGTTGGCACTATCTATCATCAAGGGTCCAACAAATCTTCAAGTCCTGAGATCTCCTTTTCGAATTGTTTCCGAAGTACATCTCAAGTCCAGTTTTCCACTCAATGGCTATCTCCAGTTCAACCCAGGTTCTGAGTGAAGTGGCACCACTCAGTGAATTATTGGATCATCATCAATTCGACATCTAGGTAACAAGAATTCTGCATTAACGAATCTATAATCAATCTCTCTCTTATCATCTCAACTTACTAGTCATCACCCTTGCATTTTCCTCAAGAGTTTTATTACCTTTCCTCCATAGCCGTTTCTCTTTTCAAAATCTTGTAAGTCGTTTCCTATTGCTCTATTGACCTTTTAATAAATGTCTGATATCTAACGTGCATCTCGTATCCCTTACTATTCATTTGACCTTGAACCTGTCCACTTAGCCCAGAGTTCCGTACTCTGTATATGAATGCAGGAAGTTCACTGACCACTATATGCTTTACTCCTAATTACCATAACAACAGGTTCACCAACAAAAGAAATCTAAGTAGACATATGCGAGCCACTCTTAATTCTGAAGATGAAAACCTTCCTTTGATAAAGTGTCCTTTATATGATTCAACTTTTCGGAAATTTCAAACCTAGCTGAGCACATACCGGAAACACGGCGTTCTACTAAAAAAAGAATCCAAAGTTTTCATTTCCGTTGACGGATTTTATTTTGATTATTATCAACCATGGATTACCCAAAATTCATTTCTAAAAATTTTCATAGATTTCCGGAAATTTATGCAAAATTTGGGTCAATTATGGTAATTTTACAGGTGAATATGTTCACTTACCACAGATTACCAAAAATTAATTTTTAAAAATTTCCATAAATTCCCGGAAATTTATGAAAAATGTCGGTCTCTTCTGGTAATTTATTAGGTAAACATGGTAACTAACCCAAAATTCATTTTTAAAAATTTCCATAAGTTCCCGGAAATGTATGAAAAATTTCTGGCATTCATGGTAATTTTACAGGTATAGATGGTAACTTTCCATGGGTAAACCAAAATTTATTTTTAAAAATTTCCGGAAATTTATGAAAATTTTCGATCATTCATGGTAATTTTACATGTATATATGGTAAATTTCTATAAATAACCGCAAAATTCTATTACTACCAGCAACCAAAATTTCCTTACAGTTTTTACGGTGAGTGAGCTGACTATCATAAAATGCGAGCTTATAGATGCATAATTTTCATTATTCATCTCTGACGTCACTTTTCAGTCCCTAGAGAGCAAAAAGTAGAACTTTAGCCCCTCTACATAGGCGTCGAAAAGGGCGAAAATCATGCATGTGTCATAAAAAATACATTGGTTCCGTGGAAAATCAATTTTCTTGCTAAAATTCAAATAGTTTGTTTGAAATTTTAATTTTTGTAGAGAAAACTCGTCTTTTGGCTTCGAAGTTCAATAATGTAGATAAAATTGTATTTCTGTCTTGAGTGAAAAATCATCATTTGCTGAAAATTCATCTTTTTGGTTCTAAAATTCCTCTTCTTTTTTTTTTTGGAAATTTCGTCTTTTTTGATTGAAATATCAACTTTTACACTTTTTTGTCGCGAATTTATCTTCTTACGTTGAACAATAAACTATTACCGCTAGAGAGATAGAAAAGTTGTTTTTCTGTTTAGCATAAATGAATAAATTTGAGAATCTCAAAGAAAAGGGTATTTCATGGAAAATAAAATTTTCGGACAATTTTTCAAATGATTGAAACACTCATTAATAACCTTTATTGAAGATTAAGGAAGTTTTGCTCATTTGTAATATTCATTTTCATACAAAATGAAATTCCGAATTATTATTTTTGTTTTAAGTTTATTTATTTTAAAGGGTATATAATTATAATTCAGCTGAGATTCTTGGGAAAATTTGAAAAAAGAAATTAAAAACTATTTGATAAATTTTCGAACATCTTTCAAAGTTAAAAAAAAAACAATAAAAATAAGTCCTTTTGCAAAAATCTTTCATTGAAATAAACTGCAAAGAAACAAAATAATTGAATCTGAGAAGGGGGCATGCATTATTATTATGATAATAATAATAATAATTTTGTGCCTAAAAATAAAAGCGTGGGGCGAAGATATTGAAAGACATATTTATTTGAGAAATTTTTTATTTAGTGTTTACGCCCCATGCTTTTATTTTTAGCCTCGTTATTGTTATAATAATTATATTATTATTTTAATCTACCTTTCCAGATTCAATTATTTTGTTTCTTCGCAGTACATTTTAATAACAGCTTGTTTTTTGAAAACTTATTTTTAATTTTGTTTTCAACTAAAACTTGATAGAATTTTATACTGTCATCGAAAATACGTACGTATATAAAACTTCATGTGGACTGGATGTGCAGAAGTGTGTCCAAACTGAAGTTCAATATTTGACTCTGACATACATACCTACATAGCAACTCAAATAATAGCTTGTAATATTTTTTTATTTTTTTATTTATTGAATCAGCTTGTAATATTTGTTACCTCTTGAAAACTTCTTAAATTCCTAAATATCTCTTAAAATCACTTGAATTATTTCGACAATTTTTTTAAAATCTTTTAAAATTTTTTGAAATCTTCTTAAATATTATTATAACATTGAGTTCTGAACAAAATTTTTTTTTTTAATTTCTGTAAGAATCTTAGAAAAATTTCAACTCTCTTAAAATCTTTAAAAATTCTTAAGAAGCTTTTGAATTTTTTGTTTGCAATCTTCGAAAATCTACATTTTGTTTTCAATTTTTTGAAATATATTCAAATTTTAAATCATTTTTGAAATTTTTCGAAAACTTCCTTATATCTTTCTAAAATAATTCGATTTTTTTTAATGATTGTTGGAAAATCTTCAAGAACTAATAAAATTGCTCTAAAATCTTTCAGATTCTTTTGTGACAATTTGAAAAATCTTTTCAAATTTAAAAAACACAACTTGAATTTTGAATCAGACAGATGAATTTTCAAAAAGAAGATTAATTTTCAGCCAAAAGAGACGAAAATTGAACAAAATATATAAAATTTTCAACAAAATAGTTAAATTTTCAATCAAGGAGATGAATTTTGAAATAAAACGATGGATCTTGCACCAGAAATATAATAGTTTATAATTAAACTAAAAACTTTTCTTTAATTTTCTTTGAGAAAAGATTTAGATTCACCCTAAAAGGAAATTCAATCAAAAAAGATTTTAATTTTAGTCCAAAGATTTGCAATTTTAATAAAAGGAAGGAATACATGTAGATGGTAAAAAATTGACATACTTCAGACCAAAAGTAGATTTAGATGTTAAAAATCCTTTATTTCTGCCAACGTTTCGAAAACATAAGTCGTTTTCCTCTTCAGGACGTAAATTAAATTTTAAAGTTCGTCAATAATTATAGAATCCTCTTCCTTATTTTATCACTAAAAATATGGACCCAATAAATAGCTGAATTGAGAACCGAATGCCTAAAGCTCAGGCGCAAGGTCCAAAGAACAAAGAGGTAAAATTTAGATTTTGAAGGGAAAAATGCCCAATACAAACTTCCTAAGAAGAAACCTAGCATAGCCATAAAGCAGAGCAAAGACAGGAAATGGGAAGAAATCTCTGCAGCCGTGGACACTGACATTTGGAGCCGTGGTTACCAAATAGTCACCGGTAAGATCCACCGAACATCGCCTGGGGCCCAAAGGATCCGACAACGACGGAGAATATCATTAGAGAACTTTTCCCGAACCATCCGGAACGAACCACTATCGACGACAACAACATAGTCGAAGCGCCTTGGTTCTCAGTGGAGGAGCTTAGAGACGCCGTCGAAAGTATGACAAGCGGAAAAGCCCCTGGCCCTGACGGAATACCTGTAGAGGTTATCAAAGTGCTCGCCAGGGACTGTCCTCATATGCTGTTGAACATGTATAACTCATGCCTTCAGGTAGGGTTGTTCAGCCGCAGGTGGAAGATACCGAGACTGGCCCTCCTTGATAAATGTGAGGGTCCTCCTGTAACACCAGCATCCTACAGGCCTCTGTTTATGCTGGATATTGCCGGGAAGGTGTATGAGAAAATTCTCCGAGCCAGATTAGGAAAGGGAATCGAACAGGCGAGAGGCCTGGCCGAAAATCAACACGGCTTTTGCGAGGACAGATCGACCATGGGGGCGATCACCGAAATCCAACAAGAGGTGGTAAAAGCCTGGAGGGGAAATCGCAGATCCAGAAAGGATCTGATCACCTTCGACGTAAAAAATGCCTTCAACACCCTCAGATTGTCTGATGTGTTGTATACCCTGGAGAACGACTTCAGGATACCGCTCTATCTGAGTCGTGTCATCGCTGACTACCTGAGCGATGGGAACCTACAGTTCGAAACTACTAAAGGCTCAAAACAGATGCAGGTAACAGCAGTGTGGCTCAGGGATCCGTACTTGGTCCGGATCTTCGGAACGCTGTTTATGGTGACGTGTTAAAAATAAAGCTTTCATACGGTTGTAAACTCATCGGCTTTGCGGATGACCTAGCGACAACTATCCTGGCGCGAAACGAGCAGGAAGCGAAAACTAAAGTGGCTCTAGTCTCCATGCTGGTGGAAAACTGGCTGAAGGATCACGGGCTAAAATTAGCGGCACAAAAGACAGAAATGGTGATTCTCACCAGACAGACAACTTTCCCGGTCAACTTCGAAGTGCAGATCGCAGGTCATAACATTGAGGCCACAAACGCTCTGAAGTATCTTGGAGTGATGGTGGACAAGAAACTTAATTTCTGGGCGCAACAGTGTAAAGCGGCGGACAAAGCAGACACGCTGGTAGCTATGCTTTCCAGACTAATGCCTAACGTCACTGGACCATGCAGCAGCAAAAGGCGAACTCTAGCGGTAGTCGCTCACTCCATAATGCTCTATGGAGCGGAGGTGTGGGCTGACGCCCTCAAAACTGAGAAATACGGAAAGAAACTAGCGTCAGTACAGAGGAAAGGAGCCCTAAGAGTGGGATGTGCATATCGCACAGTATCCGAACCGGCAATTCTAGTCATAACAGGAATAATTCCGATTGACCTCTTGGCCAACGAGAGGAAAAGAATGTATGAGGCGAAACAAATGGGAGAAGGTAGAGGAACCGAAAACAGCGAGAAAGCCCTCACGCTTATCGCTTGGGAGGAAAGGAGGAAGCAACAGGAGAAGGGCTGGTGGACAGCCATGCTCATAAAGAACCTCAAGCTATGTATTAGCAGAGACCATGGCGAGCTGTCTTTCCACTTAACGCAATTGTTAACTGGCCATGGGCATTTTAATGCCTACTTGCATAGTTTGGGGAAAAAACTGAGCCCAAACTGCAATTGCTGTCCGGGAGAACTGTACAACGCAAAACACACATTCTTTGAGTGTAAGAGATGGGCAATTCGGAGGACCTATCTCGAAAACGAATTGGGGGAGCCTTTGACCCCCGAAACTATTGGAAAAGCGCTGCTGGAAAGCAAAACAAAGTGGGGAGCAAAATCTCGATACACTGAGGAAATTCTGCCTGCGAAGAAAGGGGAAGAACAATAACATACTCCAGCTGCACCTGTGTAAAAATTCCATATATGGTGTCGAAGGCACTTACGTTGCATAGATGAGGTTGACGCGAAAAACACCAAATCTGGAAAGAAAACGGGCACTTGTGAATTCACTACAAAGTAACAATGTACACAGCCCGGCCCAGCCATGATGTCGAAAGCCGAAGCGCCCGCTGCGTGATAGTCTCACGCTACTGAGAACGATGCGTACATCATGGCTGGGGGCTGAGAGACTGAGAGATAGAGAAGACCAGGTCGGTAAGGTAGCGGGACGCTGAGTCATGGCGTAGTATATGCCTATAACCCATGTTCCTGAAGTAATGCGAAAGCGAATTCCGGGAACATGGGTTGGCAGGTACAAAGGAGTTCGTTTAGTCGGTAAGGCCGTTTTTCAGGTCAGTCCGAAACTCACCTTTGTTCCTTAAGGATTCGTCCCTGAAGTTCGAATGTTGTAAGTGCATAAAGCATTTTACAATTCTCCTTTCCAAAAAAAAAACCCTTCCCGGCGCCTTTGACCAGGCTACCGGGCGCGTCCCCGGGTTGCGGATAGGGGGGTCTTGTACCGAGGGTTTCGGCTGAATACGGTTACACAACTCAATAAGCATTCGCGGACAATGGTCCAGGGGTGATCCCAAAGGAATAACTTCCAAGCCAAGGCGTTAACAACCGTGCTAAAGGCTGAATGGCACCAGGGTGTGGTGTTCCAAACGGTGTCTCTAGAATACCAGGTCGCCTCCTAGAGTATGGAGACCTTACCCCCGCATGCGGGGCTCTGCGGGGGCGGACCGATCTTTCCCTAGCTACTCGTGGGAACAATATGGAGCTGAATCGAAAACCAATCTTTGAAAGTAGTCATGTTGAGGAGTTGGAGCGTGACGGAAATAGGTCAAACTGTCATCTGTCATCAAGGAAGTCGTCGGAGAATCTGGAAACGTGCGCGAGCTCGTCCTCCGCACCGAAGTAGAGATCCTTGATCTGGACGAAACGACGGAGGAAGGGGAGATTAAGGACGCTCTCAAGAAACGCGTTAGAGAGTTATATCCAATATCGATCCTTCTGGAAAGCTTACGGATATTGATAACCTTTTTCATGAAGAAAACATTTATTGTTTCGACAAATATTTAACGGAGGGGAGAGGATAACAATTTTTGATTTTGATTGGACAGGCCCTTTTTTTTATCTTTGTCCACAACAATCTCTTTTTATACAGCTCAGAATATGGTCCTGTGCTTAAGTGGCTCACTACTGATGTCTTTATCCTATCACATATTTTAAAGTTGAGCCAATTAGTTCTGGACTGGACTGAACTGAATCAAATTTATTGATTCATTTGTGTATGTTATAAATATCACTTAACTAGTAGTAGAAATAGGAATTTGACTGCTCCACTCATGATGAGGAATTGAAAAATTTGAACACGGCTTTTCTGGATCTGAATATTCAGACTATTAATGATGAGAATGCGCGCTAAAATTGCCGTATATATAACTCGGAAGATTAACATAATATAGGTCACGAAATTATTTTCAACAACTCATATCACATTTTTATGTTACTTTGGGTCTTTCCAGTTTAGCATCATGAAAATTTAATTTTTGAGCTTATACAAAAGCAGCAAAAGACAAAACCTGAAAATCAATTACATGACTTCATTAACTTGTAAATAGTGGTTTCTCCTCCACCAACCTTTTTCTATTCAAACAAATAATTTATTACGTTAGTTTCCTCTTTCTGATTATTTTCTTTTACAAATGCTGAAATTCTGAATATTTTGCAATCGCTTGAAATCTTTCAAATTTCATAAAAATCCCTTATTATCCTTCAAAATCCCTTAAAATCTCGACGAATCAGTTAAAATCCTTGATAATTCGAGGAATATTTCGATGTATTGCGAGATCCATTGAAATCTATGAAATCCCTTTAAAATTCAGTGAATCTTCCAAATCCGTGGGAATTTTTCCGAACCTCTTGAAATCACTTGAACTATTTAAAAATGTTATGAAAACCATTGAAATTTCTCAAAACCTTATTATCCTCTATGTTATTTGGGAATTCTTGATTCAAACCTTAACAAATCCTCCAAAATCCGTAGATATACTTTGAAATCTATTGAAATTCCGTGAAATCACCGAAAGCCCTTTAAATATCTTAAAATTTGTTTAAATCCCTTCAGATTCTCTGAAATCTTTTCAAATCCCATTAAATCCCTTAAAATCTTCGAAATCCTATTAAAATAACCTTACATTCTTGAACATTCGGAAAAATACTTCTGTGTGTATCCTGTGAAAATCCCTTATGATCTCTTTAACTATTTTTTAAACCGCGGAAATCGTTATTATTTCCTTGAGAAACCTTAAAATCGCTAAAAATACATCTAAATCCTCCCATATTTCTTGAATTTCCGTCAAATTTAATGGAAATCCTTCAAGGCCTCTAAAATTCTGTAAAATCCCTTAAAAACTGGATTGTCTCTCTGAAAAATCTTTGAAAAATCATTTGAAAATTGTGAAACCTCTCGTAATCATAGTAGATTCAATCAATTGAAATTAATTTTTTATGTGAAAATTAAATCAATTCATTTTTGGTTAAAAAATTAGCTCTTCTAGTTTAAAGATTCATCTATTCAGTTAAAAATGTGTTTCTTAAAAATCCTTTAAAAATCCTTTTTTAATTGAATCAAAGTATTCTTGATTTAGAATCAAAATATTTTTTGGTTGAAATATCAACTATTACATTTTTTATTTGAATTGGTGTTAAGGTTTTGGCCAGATGAAATATCATTGAGAAAGATATAATCTTTAAGATAATCATCAAATAAATTAAACGCTGAAAGGTGTTGAAAAAAGACACAAAACACATTTGACATCTTTTTAGTTTAACACATTTTTTGTCGTTGAAGTCTCATAAAGTCCGTAAAAAGCTTTGAAAATTTCGTCAAATTCCATAAGAATTTTGTAATTCTTCAAAATCCTGGAAAGCTATTCTCATAAGAATTCGTTGTATAATTTGTACACCAATTTAAGTACGCATTCATAATCCTTCCAAACATTTTTTAATTTTTAAGATTTTTAAGTGGTCAACCTCTTGAAAAATCCGCTATATGGCCATGGCTCATTCAAATTCTAAAACTATATTAACATCGAAATATTGAACTAATAATTTTTATAATACGTAAGTTCAATATAAAAAAAATTTATAATTTCACATTCTATATCAGACGAAAAAAAATCAAAAAGTTAGAGAATTATGCACAATATGTTCACTGCAATCTATAAAATAATTAGTACAGCCCACAAAAAGTGCCATGAAATCTTTTTATTTATTCGGTAATAAACAAAAGATAAATTACATTTTGATGAATGAAAAGCTTTTTAGTAGCAAGATTTATTCTAAGTGATATTTTTCTTTTACAGTAGATTGAAGGATTTAAATTACTCTTTTAATTGCAATTAAACAACTATTTAAAAATTTTAAATATTCAAATTCAAAGTTCTTGTGAAAAATTCAGGAAGATCTCCAGATTTTCAAAGCTTAAAAAAATTCGAGGAGAATTCCGGGTATTTAAGGCCACTGGACACACTGATAATATATGTATGTAATTTGTTGAAAATTCGTTTTTTTTTTGTAGAAAATCGATCGTGCTGGTTGAAAATTCAATTATTTGGTTAAGAGTTATTTTTTTTATTTTTTATTTTATTTTTAAGAGAGTATTTTTTCAGTTTCAAGAAACATGTGTGTATGAGCACATTCCTACCTTTTTTACTAAAAATAATTCTATCGAAAACAAGAAATAAGAAAAAAAGAAATTTATAATGAAATCGAGAAATCAAGTTTATCAAGAAAGAAAAAACGAACTGAGATTAAAAATTATTAAGGTGATGTTTTTCAAAAATGTTGCTAAAAGAAACACTTTTTCTCTCTCATCTTTTTTTGCATGTCTCGATTCGTTTTCTATTTTGTATCCCGGATACAAATTGAAGAAAAAAATTCTTGATGCTCGCATACCTTTGCGCTGAAGTCATTCCAACGGAACCGTGTAGTGCAAAAAAGGAAAAAACTGGAGAATAATATTAAAAAAAATGTTTTGCGATTCCATATATGCTGTCTTTCATACTGAGAAAAATGTTCCTTCGAATCAAATAAATTATTTCTTTGATACAGGATCAAACGAATATTTATTTGATTCGAAGAAATTTGTTGTTAATCTTTATTTATCAGGTTTTAACAAACTTTTGGTTAGTTTAAATAAATCTCTTGTTTGAATCATGTCAAATTCTTGCTTACATTGAATATGTTTTCTTTGAAATCAATTATAGATTTTGTTTAAGTGAAATAAATCTTTTTTTCACACTTGACCTCAAAATCGAGCATATAAAAAAATATATTTATAATTTCGTTAATGATTTTGTCTAGTAAATCCGAACCGTTAGCATCACACCACATCATAAAAAAAATCAACGCCATCAAAGCAGCACCTCAGCACGCCTTGCGGAACTCTGTAGCACTTCTGTACATTGTATTTTTCAATTTGATTCAAATAAATAATTTTATGAATTGCACTTAATAAATTATTTTTTTTCATCAACAAGAAAATACGGGGGCTGATTACTCCTGAAATCTGATATTCCTTTGGAATCCCATGCAATTTTTCAGAAGACCTTGTAATCCCTCCTCACAAAAAAATATTTCAGGAAATTCAGTAAAGGTCTATAAGGATTTTCCCATGAAGAATTTCTTAAACCTTTTTGCATCAACATCACGTTAATTTTACTCTTATCCTTTTCTTAACAGGTCCATGTTTCTTTTAAACATTATGATTTTTGTTTTATCTACAGTTAACAAAATAAATTATCAAGTAAGAAGGAACGAATTTTCAACCAAAGAAAGTATTTTCTAATCACTATGATGAATTTTCAACTAAAAATATGAAATTTCATTCGAATATTGGATTATTTTAAATATATATATATATATATATATATATATATATATATACATTTCAAATCATTATATCGGCTTGTATTTTGGCACATATGATTCAACATTAAATGCGAGAGAAAATGTGATTTGTACAGTTAAATATTTTTATGATGTTCATAAATTAAAATAATTGAGAAATTATTATATGTGTATTGAAAATAATGTTTATCTTTCTAATCCAACGTGTATGTCATTCCGGAGGTTTCACAACTTCAATCTAGATAAATTGGGAAAGCTGAAAGAATCCCTGAAAATTGTCATATAGGTTTCCACGTAGACTAATAGAGGGTTCAAAACTTCAAAAATATTTTATAAGAGCTCGAAAAAAATTCATTGTCGACTATTGGCGATTTTATTTGTATTTTCATTTTTATT
This sequence comes from Andricus quercusramuli, assembly GCA_932178445.1. Classification (NCBI taxonomy): domain Eukaryota; kingdom Metazoa; phylum Arthropoda; class Insecta; order Hymenoptera; family Cynipidae; genus Andricus; species Andricus quercusramuli. The sequence goes on from CAKNXH010056799.1 coordinate 91,059, forward strand.
TACCAAGTTCCTAAGGCTGAATTAAAAAAAAAAAATGTTTTACATATTTTTGTAAATTTTTTATATGAACTAGAGAAATTTCACTTTAAGACATGTTTTATACTGGGATTGTGATTAATTTTGTAAATAGTAAATAGTCCGTGATCGTTCTCGCCTGTACTGCGATAATCTCGTTTAATCGAGACGAGACGATAATTTGTATATTAAAACAAGAATCATTCTCGTTCTCGTCCACTTCTCGCTCGTCTGGCTCGATCTACAACTCTATTTGCTTTATTCTACACTGCTAGAAATAATATTAAATTTAAGATATCCATGTATATTAAAATTAATATATAAAGCATCTGAAATCGCCATTGAGTGCGTGTATATTAAATTTCATATACATATATACATATATACATATACATATATTAATCACTTACAAGAAAAATCAGATAATTCCGTCTCACAAAAATTAAAAATATGTTCAGCAGTAAACTGTGGAATCCTAACAATAAAATATGATACCTTCTTCCAGTTAAGCAAAAACATCTTTGAAAAAGTTTTATCCATACGTTGCACTTTCATTATAAATAAGAATCCAGTCGACGAATTCTAGATTATTAATGTAATTAGAAATATTTGACAAGATTTGAATAAATGAAAGCACTTCGAGTTTTTACGCACACTGCGCTTGTATGTGAGTAAAGTAAATATGCACTGCAGGTAATGAAATTTAACATACATTTGTGAAGTTAATTGAACATATATTTGTATTAAATTTAATATACCCCCCATAACACGCAATGTTGCATAAATATTGCTAGAATATTCAACTTAAACGTTGGCAACATTCTAAATTAATATTGCAGTAAGGTTCAAGAAAAATTAAAATTTCCGACCCAGGCAATATTGTTCAGGAATATTTCTGAAACATTTAAAAAGAATATTGAAATTCCGCTCGCTTTTTGTGTGAGAATTGTCCGCGAAATCTTGCCTAAATATTGCCGCGCAATGTTGCTGAAACCAGGCTGAAACACTGGTTGAGATATTGATGGAATGTCTCCATAAAATGTTTTCAGAATATATTTTTCAAAGTTCCTCTCTAAATTCATTTTCAGGTTACATATATTATTTCAAATTACTTATACACCTACAATTAACTTATAAGACCTTATTTTAAATTTAACAATAGGAATTCACGAATTTATTCTTATTTGTCATCCTATTTACATATAAATTTAAAATAACATTTTTTGTTCGATGCCGTAGAAATCATTTTTCTGAACTTCTGTACTTCCAAGGGAGGATAATTTTTTTAGTATTGTATCCCATTGCTATTGTTCAAAGATTGAGATAAAATTTTCGTCTCAGTCTTACATTTTTTTATAGCAAATGTCACGAATCACGTAAGAAACTTAAGATTGAGATTGCAAAACAGAGGCTAAATCTAACCTTCTTGCCTGCAAAATCTGATTCTGATCGATGAGATATCATAGGTGCAGGAAATAGTCTTACTGTCGTCAGGCAGTTGGATGATGTACAAATGTAGGAGAAAAAAAATGGTAAATTTTTGTCATTATCTTTTTCTTTTATTTTCTTCATTATCATATCATGATCGTATCATTTTTTCATTTCCAATTTCATGTTCCTGCGAACTTTTTATCGGCAGTCAAAAATTCAGATGTCAAGCTTGGTAACTCAATATTATTATGAAAGCTCGAACTTTTTAACATGGGAAGGAACACATGAATATCGTTTCACGTGTTTTATTTGAAGTCACAATTTTTGACATTGCATTTTTATAATAACCGAGAATAACCTATCAAATACATAGTACACAGGAATATATGTCACTAAAGAAGATCTTCGAAACTATAAGAAAATATTCAATTGACAAACAGTGCGCAGGAATATGTACTTAACAGTGAAAAGATGATACGTGTTTTAAACAGTTCATAATTTCTTTACAATGCAGTAAGTATTTTCCATAAAAAATTTCGATACATTATACAACTCTCTGAAGACAGTAGAGACTGTTTCCTGGAGCGACGATCTTGCCTCAAGCAGAATCATGATTTGCATGTATAGGCAAGAAAGTTCGATTTTTCTAGTTTTGTATTTATAGCCATATTTTTGTATTGATTATTTTATAGGCTATACGACAATACAAAATTATCACTTACACCCGTTTTGGCCATCTCATAAAATATATTTTTAGCGATATTTGTAATCATTTTATAGCGTTTGAGAGATTCTCTCAAACTCTTTAAAGAGTGCCAAAATTTGAAATATATGGCTCATGTAATCCTGCCTCACAATAGCCGTTAAACACAATATTTCTAAAAAAATGTACCTCTCTTGAAGTACATATGTCCAGAAGAATAATTTCTTCTGCATCGAACGAAAAATGTTGTTACTTTCAATGTATGTGTAAATAGAATTACAAATAACAAGAAATTTGCAACTTCTTATTACACAATTTATAAGAAGGTCTTATAAGTTAATGATAAATGTATAAGTAATTAAAAAGGATAGAACCTAAAAATAAATTTAGGAAGAAACTTTCAACAATATGTTCTAAAAACATTTTATGCAGGTATTCCATTAATATCTCAGCCAATGTTTCAGCAACATTGCGCGTAAATATTTAGGAAAGATTTCGTGGAAACTTTTCACCCACATAAAGCGAGCGCAATACCAATATTCTTTTGAAATGTTCCAGAAATATTCCTGAACAATATTTCCTGGGTCGGACATTTTCATGGTTTTTGAACCTTGCTGCAATTTTCATTTAGAATGTTGCCAATGTTTCAATTGAATATTCTAGCAATATTTGTGCAACATTGCGTGTTATGGGGTGTATATTAAATATAATACACATTAATGTTAAATCCACTACACAAATGTGTTTTCAATTTCATTAGCCGTAAGTGCATATTTACTTCACACACATGTTTATTAAACCTCGTACGGATGTTTATAGTAGTAAAATGCTCTCTTAGATTATTTGGTAGATCCAACCAAAAAATTTTGTTAAATCAATCAAATATTTCCTGAAATCAACCAAACAAATCAACCAAAAACTTTGATTGAAGCAAACAAATTCGATAAACTGAATGAAAATCATGTTCATTCAACCAAAATATTCTTTGAAATCAACCATATGTGGCCAAAAAAAATGATTTTGTTGAATAAAGAACATTTCTTTCTGCTCTACTGAAAGTAGCATTTAATTTAAAATACCAATGTATATTAAAATTGATATTTCAAGCATATGAAACCGCTATTTAGGTACGTGTTTATTAATTTTCATATACATTCATGATAATCGCTCAGATAATTCCATTTAACACAATATCAAAATAAGGTAAGCAGTAGTTTTCGACTTTTACACCGAAAAAACGATATTCTAATGTTAAGAGTGTCATATTCTTACACGCATATTCTTAGTAATATTCTTAATGAAGTGAGCGAAATTCTCAATTTAAGAGTATCTTCTAACCAAAGGACGAAATGCACCTTGCTCTGTCCAAACGTTTCTTTTAATGTTTTGTGCGACGTGCTTTTCGATCAGTTTTTCGAATTCGTAATAAGTGAGAAGCTCGAAGAAATGCAACCAATTCTAAGGATAAGTCGCGTGTGCATATCCATCTGCTTCTCTTTACCGAAAAGTCTGATGTGACAGTGAGGTTGAATACCGTTGTACCACACCGAGACATAACCTCTCTACATTATTTATTCGTTGGCGTGTGATATCAAACTTTTCTCACTTTAACGTTCTCTGAGAAGGGAAAGAGATAGAGTTAGAGATGTGCACATGCAATTTATCCTCAGAATTGGTTGCATTTCTTCGAGTTCGTCACTTATTATACAATTACTGCGACAGATTTCGGATGCAACTATTCTTAAACTTAGTGGGGAATTCTTACAATTAGACAAGCATATATATTCTTAAGGTAAGAGGGCCTTCATCGTACATTAAGAATATATTCTTGGCGCCTATTTAGGTTGCAAATATTCTTAAACTTAGTGGGAAATTATTAAAATTAGAATATCGTTTTTTCGGTGTAATAATAAAACATGATACCATCTTACAATTATTCATAAATAAAATTGGATTTTAAGTCGAAAAGTTCAATTGCGTAAATAGATGACAAACCTCACTTACAATCAACAGTACTCATGTTAAATTTCTACCCTTCAGGGCAAATTTTGGAAGGGGTTCCACTTGTACGTTGCACTTCAATCATAAAAAGCTATTCAATCGACAAATTCTAGATTATTACTTGAATTGCGAATATTTGATCAGATTTGAAGAAATAAAAGCACTTTGAGTTTCCAAGCACGCTGTTGCACCGATCTGTATATTATATTTATTATGAAATGTACAGCTATTCATATTCCAATGTATATAAAATTTTAACATCCACACTGTTAAAAATTCCCGCATAAAACTTCCACTAAATGTATTGGAAGTTTATTTTCGAAATGTAGTGTAACGCTACAACACATAATGTTGTAGTTTTAAAATGCAACGGATCATGCAGCGATACATGGGTCGGATGAGGCGCATGCGCACGATTTTTGACTTATAAACGCTACAATACATGTATTGCAATTTTTGCATTCAAATACCGTGTTTGCGACTTTGCCTTACGCTTGTATTGTAGAAGTGTTGGAGAATTCCAAACATTTTTAACAGTGCATGTATGCAAATGACTTCATATACATATGTATTACATTCAATACAGATTTTTCTAACAGTGTGGGCGTAGATATAGTTACATATTCATCTGTCGGTTATGCATGCTTACACATTGAATTAGTAGATCCTTGCTGACCAGCAGTCAAAGAAACGGCGCTATTTGAATTATTAGAAAACTGACATGTAATTCAGATTTAGAGAGTCACCCAAAGTCGTAAGTAAGTGAGATAGAGACTCGTTTTCTGCAGATAAGTAACTCGTAAATATATGAACTAATGATTCTCATGACCCGCAGTGACCCCATTAGTAGTGGGGGTAAGCTATTCACATTTGAGACTAACTGATAAATTATATCATGTGCACATAGGATGAACAGTGACCACGCATAGCATACTTTGAAACGGGGATGCCACGAGAAGATTAAAAGTAGAGCGCGGGGTAAACACCGGTGTCGAGCCCCCGGAACCGACTTATATAAACTGATCGCACTTCTTCACATCTAACAGTGTTCGGGAGCAATTCGTGCATTCAAATTCTATTTATTGTATATACATTATACAATTTTAACAAAAATACGGAAAAAAAGGAGCTACGGTTTTTGTGCTAATCCGGAACTACCGACATGTGAGTAGTCACGTTTCTGGTTTCTTTCAGCATTTTTTTACTTCCTTTAGTAGATAGTGGTAGATAGGAGAAGAGAATAATGTTTGAAAATTGACTTTTTCAACTGTGAATTCAATATTTTGGTTGGGAATTCAACTGTTTGGGTGAAATTAGATTTTTTATTGAAAATTCATGATTTTGGCTTAAAATTTCAACTGGTGTGTAGAAAATTCTTCTTTGATTCAAAAATTCAAACCGTTTGGTAGAAACTTAAACTAATTGATTGAAAATTGAATTGCTTTTTGGAACTTTGTTTTATTGATAAAAATTAACTTTTTTTTACTTTGAATTTAACTATGCGATTGAACATGAATTTTTTTCGTTGAAAATCATTCTGTTTTAGTATTTTATTGAAAATTCGCCTTTGTTAATTGAATCAAAGTATTCTTGATTTAAAATTAAAGTCTTTTTTGGCTTAAATATCAACTATTACATTTTTTATTTGCATTGGTGTTAAGGTTTTGGCCAGGTGAAATATCATTGAAAAGATGTTGAATCTTTAAATAAATTAAATGATAAAAGATGTTGGAAAAAGACAAAAAACGCAATTGACATCTTTTTAGTTTAACACATTTTTTATCGTTGAACTGTTTTCTTGAAAAATTACATTTTCAGGATAAAGATTCATAATTTTAGTAGAAAGTTCATATCTTTGGTTGAAAGTTGAACTGCTTTGATGAGAATTGTGTGTGTTTTTTTTTTTAGTTTTTTTTAGTTTTTTTTAATTCAACTATTTCCCTAAAAATAAACTTTTTCGTCGAAAATTAACCTGATGTGTAAAAAATTCGTTTTATTGGCTCAAAAATTCAACCTTTCGCTAAAATATTTAACTGGTTAAAAATTAATCTGTTTTAGTGTTTCGTTGCAAAATTTTCCTTTATTAATTGAATTAAAAACATTTTGTTTTTCTAAATTAAATCTTTGCTTGTTGAAATATCAGCTATTACATTTTTTGTTGAAAATTTTTGTTCAATGTTGAATTTCTTTCATGAAAATTGTTTTTTGTTTGTTTTGAGTTGAAAATTAATTTTTTCAACTGTAAATTCAACTATTTGGTTAAAAGTGAACTCTTTTGTTCAAAATTCAACTGTTTTGTAGAAAATTTGTATTTCTGGCTTGAAAATATAACAATTTGGTAGAAAATTCTACTGTTTGGTTGAAAAATGATTTTTTTAAATGTGTACACAGTTTTTTTTCACTATAAATTCAACTAATTGGTTAAAAATTCAACTATTTTGTGAAACGAATTTTTTTTATTGAAATTCATTTTTAAGATAAAATTACTTCAATTAATTTTTGATTAAAAAATTACCTCTATTCGTTTAAAGATTCATCTATTTAGTTAAAAATGTGTTTCATTTGTTGAAAATTCGTCTTCATTGATAGAAAATTAATGTTACTGGTTGAAAATTCAACAATTTTTAAAAATTTGTTTTTTGAATGAAAATTTCTCTCTTTTGGTATAAATTTATTCTCTTTCGGTTAAAAATGCCACTATTTATTTGAAAATCAATATGTTTCAGTTTTTTTGTGAATTCTTCTTTTTTGGTTAAATTAAAGTGTTTTTTATTCAAAATCAAAATCTCTCTCGGTTGAAATATCAACTTTTACATTTTGTGTTCCAAATTCATCTGGTTAGGTTGAAAGTTCAATTCTCTGATTGAAAATTGAACTTCTTCCTTAAAAATTCATTTTTTTGTTGTTGAAGATTTATAATTTTAGTTAACTGTTTAATTGAAAATCTACTTAATTAGAAAAGAACTTTTTTGTTCTTGAAAATTCAAGTGTTTCATAAAAGTTTCACCTTCTGTCATAGAATTCAACAGTTTGGTGACAAATTAATTTTTTTGGTTGAAAACTAACTTTTTTGTTCAAAATTCAACTGTTTTGCAGAAGAAAATTTTCGTTTTGGCATGAAAATTCAACCATTTGGTATAAAATTTAACAGTGTGTATCAAAATTAAATTGTTTTGTAAGAAATTTGTTGTTTTTATGCGTTAAAAATTGATATTTTTGAAGGAAAATTTACCTATTTCAATTTTGAATCTTATTCGATCCTTTTTAGTAAAAACATGCACTTTTTTCTACTTTAAATATTTAGTTGAAAATTTACATAATTTGTTGAAAATTCAATTATTTAGTTGAAAATTAAACTGTTTTGTAAAAAAATCTTCTTTTTGACTTGAAAATTCAACATCTTAGATGAAACTTTTTCTCTTCATTGTTTGAAAAATCTTGTTGACTGAAAGAATTTGTGATATAATAATTTTTTTTTTTTGTTAGAAATATGATATTTTTTGGTTAAAAATGCAACTGTTTTTTGACAATGAATCTGTTTTGTTTGATGATTAAAATTTATTTTTTATTAAATAAACAATAAAATTTTTTTTGGACGCTAAGAACATCGCGAAATTAGGCTAATAAATATAATCTATGAAGTATCTTTGATTTAATAATCTCTAGGAGATTATATTGACCCTCAATAATAAATTTCATAGAGAATGCTCAATTCGTTATTGGCTTCAGGGCACAGTAAAAAAATGGTTTTAATTCTGTTTCAGTAATTTTTTTGACAAGTTCATTTCCAACTAGATTTAAGTTCGCTAACAAAAATAAAATTCTCTTGGTTCAAAATAAAATGCTTTTAGTATGATCAATAGTATACGTCAATGTTATTGTGACAATTACGGAAAAATCGACGTAGACATTGGTCAACATAGTCCAGATGACGTAAGCTAAGAAATAAATTTTCTAGAACCTTTTCTTATAATAAACACATTGAAATGAAAGTAACTTAAAGAATCTCAAATAAAGAGAACCATGTGATAATTTTGAAAAATGGGAATATCGAATACGTACGCAAAAGATGATCAATTTATTAGTTATTTGAAATTCTTAATATTACTTTGAAAAAGATATATAATTCTATTTTTAAGCCAAGTTGAGTCATTCTCTAAAAAAAGTATATAGGCTGGGGATTTTGCACAAAATTGCCAAACTTTTTAAAATATGTTTTTAAAAACCAAAAAGGATATGTTGTCGTTTTTTCTATATAAAGCGGCTCAATTTTATCTGCACTCATTATTCCATCATCAAAAAACGTAGTTGAAGAATTCTTGATGAAAAAAAGTTTTCTCTTTTGACAATTTTTTTCCATAAAAATGAAAAGTGTATCTAATTATAAATTACTTTTAGAAAAAATCTGTGGACAAAATGAAGAATTTACATTCCGTAACATATAACATAGGTTAATTTAAGTGACAATATAGGTCTGTTACCAAAGATTTATTGTCAAGGTATTGCTATTATTGAACGTCCCCATTAGTTGATTATGATGTTTTATGTAAAAAAAAATGATCGGTGCGGCCAGATATTAATTTAATAAAACGGGTATAAATATGTCTATGTGATCATTTAATTATAAAAAATTAAACAAGCTTTTAGGTTCATTATTTTATTTTATATGCATATATATATATATATATATATATATATATATATTTATATATTTATATATTTTTTTTATTATTAAGAATATTTCAAGATCTAACGGTAACATTTAGAGAAAAAATAAGGTACTGTTATTCTGAACGATGGTCACGGTCAAGTTCGTTGTCTGACTTTAAAAGTATAATGAACTTGTAGTAGAGACTATTATTTTTTATGAATGAATATATGTATTTAACACGAGTCCTTGATGAATGAAATTACGTTACACAATTACTGAGCATTCATATTTCTCTCAATACTATACTATTTTGGGAATTGAATTTTTTAATGGGTTTTTAAACATATATAGTACAAATGCCTTGAAAGAATCAATTAATTGCGATATTTTAATAATGCACTATTTTCAAAAAATGAAATTAAGTGTGAATGATTACTACTGTTTTGTAAAAAAGCATAATTTTTCAAAACTGCAGTTATCTTTAACGACTGTTTTATAATAGATTGCATCACTCGCCCGAAAAATTAAAAATTTTAATTTGAACAAAAAATTCTCGTAGCCACAAAAATGACTTGGACGGCATGAAAAGGGCGAATGTATTCTTCATATGACATCAAATTTTCAAAAAAAATTTTTTGAAATAAAGAGAGTGGGGTCTTCTATCAACATTTAAAAAAATTCGTGATTATGTAAACAATGACATTCTGTAAGATTTATGTAGATGAAATTATTTTTTTGGCCACAATAATTTTTTTTTTTAAAATGCAATTTTTCGACATTTATCTCAAATGCGGTCTTGAATTGTTTTTTATAGATGGCATTGTGATTTAAATTTGCATTTGAATGAATTTTAAACAATCTTTTATATTTTTCATAGGAATATTTTAAGCAAAGAATGAGCTACAACTTAAAAAAAAAAATAATAATATGCAAAGAGTAACAAAAATGTTATTAGTTTGTGTTTCTGATTTGAGATGAACTTGGTCTTAAATTGTTTTTTTTTTAATGGCATCGAGACTGGAATTTTGAATTTAAATTAATTTTGAAATTTTTTAAAAATATTTTGGTAGGGATATTCTCAGCAGGGAATAAATTTTATAAGAAAATTTACTAAAATAAAAGGAATAACAAAAAAGTTATTATTTTGCGTCTGATTTGAAATGCGGTCTTTAATTGTTTTTTGGAAAATGGCATTGACATTGAAACTTGGATTCAATTAATTTTGAACAATTAATTTATTTTATTTAAAGAAATATTCTTAGCAGAAAATGAATTGAAACTTTGAAGAAAATATTATAAAATACAAAGAATTAAAGAAATGTTTTTATTTTGTCTGTTTTGAAATGGATTCGATATTTAATTGTTCTTTATCTCAATGATTTCAACATCGATATTTTTATTTAAATTAATTTGGAATATTTTTTAAATTTTTTTTTAAGATTATTCGTAGCAAAGAATTAACTCAAGCTTAAAAAAAACTGTAATAAAATACAACTCATAACACAAATTTTATTATCTTGTTTGTCTGATTCGAAATGGATTCGGTCTTCAATTATCTTGTTTTTTTTTTAATGGAGTTGATATTGAAAATTTGTATTGAAATTAATTTTTTTTTCATATTTTTATAGAAATATTCTTCGCAGCAAATTAACTCAAACTTAAAAAAAAGCTATAATAAAACACAAGGAATAACAAAAATGTTATCATTTTCCAACAATAGAATGAAAAATGTTTATAACAATATGTTTTAATACAAAATTCAAAAACTTTAATTTAGTCTTTGCAGTTTTTTGTTGGAGCTTATTATACTGATAATTATTTTAATATTTGTCTACTAGTTTATTCATGATATTTTTGTAAAAAATCACAAATCAACATAGAATAAAAAAAGTAAAAATTATATTTCAATTCGAAAACATTCTTTAGTTTCTCATTGTAATTGAAATTTCAGTTACAAATTTATTCAAATTTTTAATAAAAATTATTTCAAGTTTTTAATAAAATTATTTAAAATTTGTAATAGAAACAGAAAAAATACTAAAGTTTCAACATTTTTGATAGTGAAGTTACCTTATCCTGCGAGTTACGGCTTAAAAGATTTCTTCATTTCTCACCAGAGGACATTCTTGTGCTGATTTTTAATCCTTGAAATAAAAACTTTAAACATTTTCAATTGTTGATAAAAACTAACACAAACAAACGATAATACTATACAAATGTAAACATTTTAAAGAGAGTAACATTAAGTTTATTAAGCTGTTGAAAACCCCAAATTTATGATTTTTCTTTTTTAAAAGCTTATAAATATCCCTTTTATTGGAAGGCTTTAAAAATATTATCATGAATTCTTATATAAATTATAAAAAATCATATTTCTAAAAAAAATAATTCTACATAAACTGTCCAACATATGGGTAATTATTCAGAACTAAGAATAGCTCTTGATTTGAAAAAAAAAAATTTTGAAGTGCAAAAAAAGATTTCTATAATCTGGAACGTGGTTAATCTTGTGAGGGGAATTATGAAGGTGTCCAGTACATATCACGTTCAAATCACGTGCTCGTACAACCGGTCGATTTTTTCAAAGATCTCTCATTCGTTCACGAAACGGTTTTTTTTTCGATTTGCATTTATTGTTAAAACTCCTTTAAAATTTAATTTTAAAAAATGTGAATTAAAATTTAATTTCAGTTTAAACGTACGACTTTGTATAGTTCAAAAACCTTGAAATGTAAATTAAAAAAAGCTTTTTATTAAAATTTGGCTAATATACTTTATAGATAAAAAAACGTTATAAATATATTTTATAAAAATCTTTTAAAAACTGCTTTTTTATCATTTTCTATTAAAATTGAGTACTATGATTCAGAAAGCTCAGGAAAAAAGCATGATTTTATCTCGGATTCTATTTTTGTTTCATTGTGAGGTATGACCATTTGAATTTGCACGATTTTAAACAGAGTATTTTCAAAAAAGAAAAAGTGAATATTAATTTTTTTTCATTTTGATTGAATTATTCAAATTTCAATTGATTGAAATAATTCAAATATAATTCTTTGGAAGATCTTATTGCATTTCCAACAAAATAAAAGAATTTCCAACCAAAAAGTTAATTTTTCAATTGACAGGATGAATTTTCAAACAAGAAGATTAATTTTCTACCAAAAAAAGACAAATTTTCGACAAAATACATAAAGTTCAAAATAATAAAATATTGGTGTGAAAAAATTTATTTTGAACCAAAATGAAACGACTTTTCAACAAAATTAGTTTTTTAAATAAAATATATGAATTATTTTCAATTAAAATGATGAATCTTCAACAAAAATAAATAAATTTTAACTATGTAGTTTAACTTCCAATGAAGTAGTTGAATTTTCAACTAAAAAGATAAATTTTCCAAAAAGAAGATTACTTTTCTACCAAAAATGACGAATCTTCCTCAAAATATATGATTTTTCAACTAAAAAATATCAATTTTAATCAAAAATAAAATAAATAAATTTTCAGTTGGAAAAAATTAATTTTCAACTGAATATTTGAATTTTTCACTGAAAAGATGAAGTTTTATTCCATAAGATTAATATTTTATAAATAAAGACGAATTCCGGAAAAAATACATGAACTCAACAAAATAGTTCAATTTTCAACTTCAGAAATTAATTCGTAACTAAATTGATAAATCTTTAACCCAAAAATTAATTTTTAACCAAATGTTTTTTTTTTCCAACCAAAATACATGAATTTTCAAACAAATGGTCGAATTTTCAAGAAAAAAAGAAAAATTTTCAAACAGAAGTGGATGCTATATTCCCAACTAAAAAATTAATATTTGACCAAAAAATTTGTTAACTATTAGAAAAATTAATTTGAAAAAAACTGATATTCAACAAAATAGTTGCATTTTTTAATGGAGATATGAATCATCTACCAAAAGAGATAAATTTTCAAACAAAAAAGAGAAATGTTAACTTTCAGCCAAGTATAGCATTTTCAACCAGAAAGATGAATTTCTACCAAGAAGATTAAGTTTTTACAAAAAAGGAGAATTTAAAGAAAAAAAAATTATTTTTCATCATAGAAACATCAATTTTAACTGAAAAAAGAATAATAAATTTTTTCAGGTAAAAAAATTAATTTGCAACCAAATAGTTGAATTTTCAATGAAGAATATTAATTTTCAACCCAAAAGATTAATTCTTCACCAAAAAAGAAAAATTTTCAACAAAATACATGAATTTTCCATAAAATAGCGGAATTTTCAATTCACGAAGATAATTTTCAATCTCAAAATAGTTGACTTTTCAACGAAAATACATAGATTTTCAATGAAATAGTCGAATTTTTATAAAAAATTATAAATTTTTAAACAAAAATGACGTTATATTTCCAATTGTAAAAATTAATTTCTAATAAACAGAAAAATGAAAAAATGAGTTTTCAACAAATTTCTTAAATCTTCAGCCAAAGAAATGATTATTTAACCAAAAAGATGAATTTTTAGAAAAAACGATTAATTTTCCACCACAAAAAACAAATTTAAAAAAAATGGGTTGAAAATTCATCCTTGTAGGTAGAACATTTAAGTATTTGGTTAAGAACTTAACTTGTTTGTTAAGAATTTAGTTATTTTGTTGAAAATAAATCTTTGTTAGTCACAAAATCAACTGTTTTATTAAACATTCGTTTAGTTTTAGCAGAACCTTGTCAATTTGTATTAAAATTGTTTTCTTCCTTGAAAATTCAACTGCTCCCTAAAAAATTCAAATACCTGAACTCTCGGTTTTAGTCCAGTTTCGAGGATTGCCCACAAGTAGCCTTGGCCGCAATTCGGGGGGATCGAAACGTAAACATTCAGGGGCGCCTGAACCGTTCCCAATTGCAATGCATAATATTGCGCAATATACTCGACTTACGAGGCGAGAGTCGCAAACGTCTCTCGCCCTGCGCGCTGAGAAACTGCGTGTCTCAGCAGTTCTAGGAAGGCCGAAACCGGGGGGCAGGTGTGTTTGGTTAAGAATTAGTTGTTTTTTTTTTAATGAATTTTTTTTTAATTTGAAAATTTAAGTATACTAAAATCAAGAGTAGAAAACCCTCATTTTGATTGCTCGCAACACTTTCAAACAATTTCACAAATTCATGGATCCCCTTTAAGCTTAAAGTGTCTAGAATGCAACGCAGTTTTCCAAATTTCGAAATATGAAATTGTTTACTATATACAGGCGTTTTTCACAAAAATATCAACTACACTTGAAAAAAAAGAAACTAGATCAATATTTCGCGAAAAAAATCGTTCAAGAATATTTCTGGAATTAATGAGAGTAGCCAGCGCTGAGAAAGTGTTAGAAAAAAAGAATCCATTCTGCGACAATAGGGACCTCGGCAGCAAAGAGAGCCTCACTTTCAGGTTGACAGATGCGAAGAAAAAAGGCAGAGCCGTTTCAAAATCTTAAACTTGAAGGTATAATATTTCAGGGCCGAGGCATATTTCTAAATACGTATTTTGTTGTTAATAAATTAATAATTTTTTATAACAAAATCTTTTTGTCAACACTTTTGATTACTTTTCGGCCATTTTTTAGTACATTTGTTGCAAAGAAGTGATTTTAATTGATTGAAAATATGTAATGTTTTTTATCAATAAGCAAATATTTTTTAAATCATTTTTTGTCTCATTTTAATTTTTGATTTTCTTTTTATTGAACTAAAAAAAACACGTACACAGTTCGAAATAAATTTTTTTTCTACTTTTCACAAATCCTGAAATATGAGCCATTTTTACATAAGATCCGAGATAAATCCACTCACCCAGGATCCGTAAAAAATGGAACATTTTTTTCAATTATTTTATGGGCTCACTTTATGGATGTGAATAACCGTATACAAAAAAAAAAGTAAGATAACATTTTTTTCTTCGGAATATAATATTTCAGAAAATGACGAAAAATGGATTTACAAACGTTGATGACAAGATTTTGTGAACAAAAATGATTGAATAGTATATTGCGTGACGAGGGCCGAAAGGTAACGATTTCACGAGTGTGAAGTTAGCTGCCCGAGCGAAGCGAGGGCTGATATCACACGAGTGAAATCGTTGCCTCGGCCCGAGTCATGCATACAATTTTTCATCATATCGATAATCGAAAAGTCGATTTTCGATGCCCGTGGAGCGGATCGAAAATCGAATTTTCGATTGAGATATGACGAAAAAACTATTTGCTTGTTGATAAAAAACAAATTACATATTTTCAATCACTTCTTTGTCACAAAAGTACTAAAAAATGGCCAAAAAGTAATAAAAAATGGTGACACCAAGATTTTTTTATGAACAATTATTTGTTTATAATTGACAAAAGTCGTTTTTAGAAATATATGCCCATAGCCCTGGGCTATATATTCAAGATGTTGAGACGGCCCTGGTTTTCCCCTTCTTTTGTGAACCTGCGGCTGAGGCGGCTTTCCTTGCTGCTGAGGTCCCTATTGTCGTGAAATGGATACCTTTTTGTCAAACTTTCTCGGCGTTGGCTACCCTCATTGAATCGAGAAATATTCTAAATTAAGATTGAAAGCAATTCCATTTTCTCATGAATAATTTTTGCCAAATGAGCAGAAAAAAGATTCATAATAAAAAAATAAAATTTCACAGTAACCTCACTTTTCGGCTCATTAGAGACAAGAATAACATAATGAAAGAAGAGGGAGAAAAAGGGAAAAAGTCAACCAAAAATAGGGTGACTAGACGTCCTCATAGTTAGATAAACGTTTATTTTCCAGCCTGCTGGCCTTAAAAAATTGTTCTTCTGTCCTCTTAAACTTTTGAAAACCCATAAAATGTCCTACTTTTTGGTCAAAAGACAAAATTAACCTTTTTTTCACTAAATATTCTCTACGATCGCGTTTTATATTTTTTATCTCCACAGGCGAAAGTTTCAGATAGGAATTTGTTCCCAACAAATCCGAAGTTATCCGAATCATTCCGGAATCTATATCCAAACCAGTCCGAGTTAATCCGAACCAATCCGAAAAAATTTCTACACTTCGTTCGATCGCAATCGGTTAAAAATTAATCCGACTGAATTCGATTCAATCCGAACAAAATTTCCAATCCGTATCAATCTGAACCAAATGTCCAATCAAATGAATCTGAACTCGGATTGAGCTTGACCGATTTTCGTTCCAAATGAATCCAATTCAATCCGATCTCGGATTCATTCAGATTGAAAATCAATTTAGGTCAATCCGAGTTCGGAATCAGTCGGATTCTTTTGGATTGAAAATTTGGTTCAGATTGATTCGGATTGAACCGGATTGAATTGAATTAATTTTTAACCGATTTGGATCGAACAAAATGTAAAACTTTTTTCGGATTGGTTCTCCAATGGCACTTGAACCATGAAAAAGAACGAATTTCTGACAAAACAGTTGAATTTTTTACGTGAGATTTGAATTTAACAAAATAGTTCAATTTAAAAAAAAATCATTAAACTTTCAACCAAATAGTTGAAATTAAACCAAATTGCCGCATTTGAACCTGTAAGTTAAAAATTTGGTTAAATTTTAACTACTCGGTCAAGGGTTTAATTATTTTGTTGAAAATAGAACTGTTTCATTGAAAAGTCGTTCTTTTTAGTTGAAAAATTATTTATTAAACTGAAAATATGATTCTATTTTATGTTTGTAAACTCATCTTTTATAGAGGAAAATTGATGTATTTCGTTGGAAAATCGTCTTTCCTTTCTTCTTTGTTGAAAATTCATCTTTCACTGAGCGAAGAATTCCCCAGTGGTTCGGATTTACACCCCAATAGTTGGTGTGGTTTCTCCTTTTTTCTGTTTCACACGAAGGATTGGTGCGCTCGCACCAACGAGTCGTGCGAGCACCCCATCCATTGGGGTACTCACCCGAAGCAGCAGCGGCCGAACTGGTGGGGTGCGCGCCCGAATGGTTGGGGAGCTTGCACCTATGATTCGGGAGATTCGAGTTGTCCACCGCGTTGGATGTTGCGCGTTCGACGTTTGCGCATGTTTGCTAATGGCCACAGCTGATAAACATCAGGCTCTTCCCGAATGTCACTATTTCTAGTTTATGTCAATTTTATTATTCATGCGCGAGATGTCAGTGGAATACAGTGTAAAATAGTTATCTGGTTAGTTATCTGGTCTCGCACATGAATAATAAAATTGACATAAACTAGAATCAGTGACATTCGGGAAGAGCCTGATGTTTATCAGCTGCGGCCATTAGCGAACATGCGCAAACGTCGAACGCGCAACATCCAACGCGGTGGACGACTCGAATCTCCCGAATCATAGGTGCAAGCTCCCCAACCATTCGGGCGCGCATCCCACCAGTTCGGCCGCTGCTGCTTCGGGTGAGCTCCCCAATGGTTGGCGTGCTCGCACGACTCGTTGGTGCGAGCGCACCAATCCTTCGTGTGAAACAGAAAAAAGGAGAAACCACACCAAATATTGGGGTGTAAACCCGAACCACTGGGGAATTCTTCGCTCAGTGTACAAAATTAATCTTCTTGGTTGAAAATTCAACTATTTTATTAAATTCGTCTTTTTTGGTCGGAAGTTCAACTATTTTGTTGGAAATCCAACTGTCATCGGGAAAATTCGTCTTTATAATTAGTTAAATCAAATAAACTAATTAGTGAAATTTTGAAGCCAAAAAGACGAACTTTTTCGATGATAGATGAATTTTCCACAAAAAAGTTAATTTTCAGCCGAAAAAGATGACCTTTCTACCACAAAGGTAAATTTTCAATAAAATACACGAATTTTCGACTAAAGAAGATCAATTTTCCACCAATAATAAAATAGTTAAATTTTCTGTTAACAAAATTTATTTTCAGCAAATAATAACCAGATGAATCTAACCAAAAAGACTAATTTTTAATACAATAGTTGGATACTTAAACAAGTAGATCAATTTTCAACAAAAAAGATTAATTTTCAAGAAAATAGTTGAGGATTCAAACTGAAAAGTCAAATTTTTTAGAAACAATTAACTTTAAAACTGGAGAAAAATTTTCAAAGAGAAAATGTGCATTTTCAATGGAATATTTTAGTTTCCAACTAACAAATATAATTTTTAACCAAAAATAGGATCGTTAAATCTTCTGTCAGAAAAGAAGATGTTATTTAAAAAAAAAACAAAAAAAAAATTAATTAAAATAATTTTTAGTTCGTATGCCCATCTAGTCTGAAAAGAGATTAAAAACTGCTGTTATTCTCTAAAGTATAATACAGATTCCTTGCTAAATTTTAAGTTCTAAAACTAATTTTCAACTGAACAGAAACGAATTTTCAACAATTTGAGTTTAAATAAGAAAGACGAATTTTTAGGAAAATAGTTTAATCCTTAGTCAAAAGAAAAAAATTTCGACCAGCAATGAAATAATTACATTTTTAGATGGAAAAATTAATTTTCTATAAAAAGTAAAAAAGTAGTTGAATTTTCAAATAAATATTTATTTTTCAACAAACATCGAATGTTCTCGCAAGAAGAGAAACTTTCCACTAAAAGTGGTGAATTTTTAACAAAATAGTTCAATTCTATTGGAGAATCTGGAAAATATACAAGTAGACATTTTAAAAAATTCATGATAAAAAAAAATTGAATTTTGGTCTTATTATGGGGGGAGTGGCGAGGTTATGTCCTCCTTTTTCCACTTGGGCCTGATCACCCTAACCAAAAACCAACCTCTTACTTTTTCCTTTTTCCGTCCTTTTTATACTATAAGGGGACCAACATGTTTCGAGGCCAATTTAGACCTCCTCATCAGGGATTATTTATAGGGAATAACTAAAGGTATGAAAAAATTATTATACCTGTTAAGAAAATATTTCAATCAGTATTAATTAAAAATTAATTTAGTTCAATGTAGTCGAAATTATTTATTGAGAAATTGATTGTTTAATAGAAAATAAATTCTTTCTATTATCTAGTCGAGGAAAATTACTACAGCCAATTAATAATTATCAATACTTTGTTATATCTTGCGAAGTCTCTTTTCAAATTGATAGCCTTGTTAACTTCTCTTTATATAAATAACATCTTCATGAATTCTCTCTTTTTCTGATTTTTTTCTTGATAAAGAATTTCAATATCATTCCAATCAAAATCATGATCATGTATAACCTTATGTTTCGAGTTTTCCATTATTTATATCAATAAATCACGTATAAGCGACGCCACGCCGCCGACGCTTATACGTGAGTGGAGCGGCCTATGTTGCGCCTTGGAGGTGGAGGTGATACACAGGAGTAAGCGAGGAGTCCGAGAGTGGTATCCGCCTTCTCTTTCCAACCTATGTATCCCCTCCACTTCTAAGCCACTGGATACGCCACGCCACTCACGTATAAGCGACGCCACGCCGCCGAAGCTTGATTCGGTGGGACTGCGCTCTATGTATCCCCTCCATCTCAAGGCCACTGTACGCCACGCCACTCACTTATAAGCGACGCCACGCCGCCGAAGCTTGGTCGGTGGAACTGTACTCCATAAGAGAAGTAAAACAATGTCAAAAAAAGTTGCCTCGTTTTTCATTCTTTCTCTTTGTTGTCTCTCTTTCTCTCTCTTTTTCTCCTTATCGCTTTTCCACTAATAGCTTTTCTGAAAATCAGACAAATTCTGAGAGTTTCCTTCTAAACTCAACGTTAGCATATGGCGTAACTTCATACACGACACATCGGTAATTTTCATTTCCATTTGAATTTTTTGATTTTAGTTAAATAAAAGTGAAAATTTAAAGTTTTTAAAGTGTCTTTCTAATAATAATTATAATAATGTTTGTAAACTATGTTTTGTAACATTTACATTGTGTCTTAAACAATTGTTATAATTTTTAAATAGTGTCGTCAGCACGTCAGGGTTTTGACATAACCTCATAAAACCTTTAAAAAAATTATTTTTTCAAGTCCGGGGGAAAGACCATGTTCATTATATGTTTCTGGGGTCGCTGAATCCGAATCCGAGGTCCAAAAAACCCCAGCACGTCCAGGTTCTGACATAACCTCATAAAAATGTTTTCTTCAAGTCCGGTGGCCAGACCATGTTTATTATATGTTTTTGGTGTCGCTAAATCCGAATCCGAGGTCCGAAAACCCCAGCTTGTCAGGATTCTTACATAACCTCATAAGACCTCATACATTTTTTTTCAAGTCTGGGGTCAGACCATGTTCACTATATGTTTTTGGGGTCGCTGGATCTGAATCCGTTGTCTAAAAAACTCCAGCACTTCCAGGTTTTGATTTTTTAAGAAACTCGTGAAATTTATTCATTCGACTTACGCGTGTCTGCCACTCAGAGAAATGTACTCCTGTAACAAAAGGATTTTTCTTGACCCAAATGGAATTTCCTTTTAAATTTAAGGTTGAGAGGATTTTCATTTGTCTCAACAGGAATCCTTTTGAGGC
>CAKNXH010056802.1:0-11961 GCA_932178445.1 Andricus quercusramuli
CCCCCCCCCCCCCACACACTAAGCTCACTCTTCTAACAACCATCACAAAAGGGGTTTACATCATCTTAAATTTTAATTATGAATACAACTACCTCGAGGAAGATGTATTTTAAACACCTGGAGTACCAGGTTTATTCTTCAGAGTGGCGAAAGACGGTTGAAGGATCTTAAAATTCTATTATGAATACACTTTCTTTGAAGAAGATGTTCTGTGAAAACCTGGAATACACCAAGGTTACTCCTTAGAGGGACGAGACCTTGGAGAAAACGTCGAGGAATTTCAAATATCTATTGTGGACACACCATCCTCGGAGATATATTTTGAGCACCAAGACTACTGGGTTTACTTTTCAGGCCGACTAGACACATATTCCTCGGAGAAATTTTATTTCAAGCACCTGGACTACCAGGTTCGCTTCTTAGAATGACGAGACCGTAAAAAAATTATCAAGTTAACTAAATTTCAGTTCTATAGGCCATGCAGTAGAAGATTTTCGAAAAACATTCCTTTCTGCAAAATTCAAGTCCTGCAAGTCGATGATCGATCCTCAATCGAGATTTGCTAACATTTGCAAACAAACATCCACAACCTCAATAATCATAAATTTAAATAAACTGAGCCGAGTAAATGATTGTTTTTCTCGAAATTTGATTAGAAATTTAATTTTGAGCAGTTTTCATTGTTCATCATTCAGGTCAGAGGTTTCAATAATTTCATAATGTGTTGAGTAGCTGAAGTTTAATGACAGAGAATTGATCTTGAAATTTTAATCAAGTTGACCATGAATATTGATATCAAAACGTTTCATCCCTTTGATCCATTTGCCGTATCAACGTGATACTTGAGCATACTAAAAATGATATCAACTTTTACTAATAGTAGTGTCACAACTCAAACGTATTTCAGTTATATTAATTATCAAAGAGAAATCTGTTCAATTTACATTCACTCTGTCCTGATCAGTAGATTTTAGCCAACAATACAGATTGGTTCCAATACTCGTAGAACATTAAAAATCGCCCTAATCATTTCATAATTAAATTCTTCATTGTAAAACAATCAGCCTTATAATTTAATAATGAGAAAATCGATATATTGTGGATTCACTCATGGTAGAGATGACTGCGTATTTTAAAATACTCGAGAATCTTATAGGATTCCTTTTTATCCACAAATCATGCATACGGTTAATTGAATTTTTTTGCACAATTTCACAATTTGAATTTAATTTTAGTACAGTTGATTTTAAATTATATTGTATTCTCCTTTTTTTACATTGAGGTACCAAAAGTTTTTTCGCACAACGAGGGCTTTAGTGTTAATTGAAGTGCAAAGTCGTTACGAATTCCATTCTGGCTAATGCAGCCACGCATAATGAGGTGTTTATTGTCAACTAAAGTGCAAAGTCGTTACAATAAAATTAGCACACACTATATTATAATTTATTTAATTGCCCATAATTAATGCAGGTGTGCACAGCTAGGTATCCTTAAAAGCATGGAGTGCGAAGTCGTTGCAATAATGAAAAAAACAATTTTTATAAAAAATTGCCCAAAAACTATCTTCTACTATCCAAATTAGGAATGAATTGGGATAGTATTCTTGAAATCAAGTTAAAAATAATAAAGGAGAATCCTGAGTAGATGAGTTCCTTCAAATGACGCCAATTCACTAAAACATCATCAATGACAGGATGGATCGAGGAGCGACCAAGAGAGTGTCCTTCCTCGTACAGGGTCGAGTACAAACTGAATTGATACCAATACCGCATTGGTCCTACGCTATCCCCACTTATTAGCTGATGGCGCGCGCAATCGATCGTACGATCCAATGATTTCTTGAATCATTCCTTAGCTCTACCTGCTTGACCTCTTTTGAGTCAGGGACGTATCAATATTAATATTCGCCCGTAGCTTCATGATTTAATTCTAATTATGGAAATGAAACGGACCGTCTCAAATTAGAGTGCTGAAGCTCCTAAAAAACAAGGTTTTTCGGCCGCCTTTTTCGAGCGTTGACTCTCACCTACTCCCAGGAAGCGGTCGACGTTAGAAGAAATTAAAAAAAAAACTTAAAGATATTCATTGAACATTATTCAATGCAATACATTCTGCAAAATTCTGAAATATTCAATAATCAACGTTTACGGGGACTTATTTACAAATACTTCATATTGAAAACGAATGAAGGTAGGAAGCCGTTCAATAGCTTCAAATGTGCAGTTTTATGATGCGAGTGCAGTGCAATAATTGAATTTATGATGAAATCATTGTTAAACAAGAAATACGATTTGTAATATTTCTGACTTAAACCAGTGTTTTTGCGTAACATTGATTTCATCATAAAATTAATCATCGCGCTGCACTCGCATCACAAAACTGCACATTTAAATCTATTAAACAGATTGACATCTTCTTTCATTCCTAATATAAAAAGGAAGCCGAAAACCTTGTTTTTTGGGATGTTTTGCACTCTAACTGTTGCCAACATTTTTTTAGGATTGAATTGATCAAATAATTCGAAACCTCAATTATTTCAAAACAGTTCTGTGCGCCGCAGCCAATTATTCATTTAAAAAATGTCAAATAAAAAAAAACAGGTAAAGGAGCCAATGATTATTGACTAAGTATATTTTGCATTTCCAACAAAATATTTGAATGATCAACTCAAAAAGACGAATAATAGAAATTCTATTTAAACCCAACAATTGCATCATCAAAAAAATAGGTAATCTTTCAAGCAAGAGAGATTAATTTTAAACAAAATGGTTGAATTCTTAACCAAATAGTTAAATTTTCAAACCAAAAAGACGAGGGTTTTCAAACAAAATTTAATTTTTACCTAAAAAGAGTAATTTTTAACCAAGAAAACTGATTTTTCTACCATGAAAGTTCAATTTTGCATCCAAAAGTACGAATTTTCACCAAACCTGTTAAATCATCTAACAAAAAAAAGCCTTAATGAAAATAGTTTTCTTAATCCATACAAAGATGAATTTTCAACCAAAAAAATTAGAGTTCAACAAAAAACAGTTTAATTTTCAAGAAAAAAGACGAATTGTTTAGAATTGTTGAATTTTCAACTAAAAAATACATGTTTCGTACCAAAAGTGGAATCGTCAAATTTTCAGTTTAAAAAACTAATTTAGTTTAATTCTCAATCAAAGAGTTGAATCTTAAAAAAATTAATTCCTAACAATGTAGTTGAACTTTCAAACAAGTAGTTGAATTTTAAATTTAATAACAATTATTTTTAAACAAAAATTGCAAATTATAGCGAGAAAAATAATTTTCCGCAACCAAACTGTAAAATTGTCAAGCCAAACATAGGAAGTTGATTTTTCAACCAAAAAAGATTTTAATTAAAAATAAAACATAACTAAATTCAACGAAACAGACGAGTTTCCAAGAGAGCATATGAGTGTTCAGAAAATTGTTTAGTTTTCGAATAGAAATGATCCTTCAATGAAAAATATAAATTTTTGACCAAAAATGAAATAGTTAGATTTTTAGTTTGAAAAATTAATTTACACTTTGAAAAATTAATTTTCAAGAAAATAGTTACATTTTCAATCAAAGAAATGAATTTTTCAACTAAACTCATGAATCTTGAAGCAGAAAAATTAATTTTATACAAAAGAGTTTAACATTTGACCCGAAAGATGATTATTCAAACAAGAAGCTTAATTTCCAAAAAATGAAATAGTAAAACTTTCAACCAAATTTTAACCAAATTGTTAAATTTTCAACCAAACATTTTCATTTTTATATAAGAAAGATGCAATTCCTACTAGAGTAGAATAATTTTTGAATTTAGAAGATAAATTCTAAAAAAGTGTGGAATTTTCTTCCAAAAAATTGAATTTTTATCCAAGAAAGATGCAATTTCTACTAAAATGGATGGATTTTTAAACTGAAGAGACAAATTTTTAGAAAAATAGTTGAATTTTCTTTTAGAACAATTTTAGTTGACTTTTCAACACCAGAATATGAATTTCAATGAAAAAGTAAATTTTGTACAAAAGTAGATGAATTTTCAACGCAAAAAGACGAAATTTCAACAAAACAGTTGAATTTTCTACCAAAATTTTTAAAAATTCTCTAATTATTCCCTGACCAATTTTTCATTTTCGCTGGCCTTTAATATTCAAATACCAAAATCTCAAACTTGTAAAATTTCAATCTAAAATCTTCGTAAACGGAATAAAACAATTTCCAATAAAAATTTTCAACATCTTTCTGCACTTCAAAATTATTATTTGTTGTAAATAATTATAGACAGAAGCAAAACAAAATTAATCGTTTTGAATAACCGCGCCAACGGTTACCAATCCCGTTGTTGATGCGACGCATGCGCAACACGTAAAGATCCCAAAATTGTGAGCACTTCTCGCAAGAGCAGATATTTTATTAGTTTTAAAATTCAACTATTTGGTTAAAAATTCGTGCAGTTTCTTGGATAATCATCTTTTTGACAAAAATTCATATTTTGCTGTTAAACATTAATTTTTTTATTGAAAATTCCTATTTGTGGGTTGAAAATTCAACTATTTAGTTGAAAATTGATGTATTTCGTTGAAAATTCGTTTCTTTTTGTAAAAAGCTGAACCACTTTATGGAAAATTCATTTTTATTTGCTAAGAATTATTATTTTCAAATAAAAATTTAACTTTTCAGCATAAACTTCAATTGCTTGGCTAAAAGTTAACTTATTATTGACTTCTTTGGCGAAAAATCATATTTTCGGGTTGGATATTAAATTTTCTTAGAAATTCAACTATTTGGTTAAAAAGTGATGAATTTGGTTAACAATTCGTCTTTTTTGGTAAACCTTGTTGGAAATTCATTTTATTTGTTTAAAAATATTTTGAAAAATATATTTAACTACTTAGTAAAAATTTCAGTTGTTCGATTACAACTGAACTTTTTTGGCAAAAAATCCTATTTTTTGGTTAAAAATGAAATTTTCGATTGAAAATTCAACTATTCATTTAAAAATTAATACGTACTAAGATGAAGATTCGTCTTTTTGGTATAAAATTATTTTTGTTGGTTAAAAATTCGTATTTGTGGGTTGAAAATTTAAATATTTGTTTAAAAATCGATATATTTCGTTGAAACTTCGTAATTTTTGGTAGAAAATGAAACACCTTTGTCTCAAAAATCAACAATTTAGTAGAAAATTCGTCTTTTTTATTGAACATTAATTTTTTTAAATCAAAATTGGATTATTTCATTTTTGGTTAACAACTGATATTTTTTAGTTTGAAAATTCAACTGTTTGATTAAAAATGGATGTATTTGCTTGAAAATTCGTCTTAAAAAAAAAAAAAAAAATTTTAAGAACATGGAGCTTTTTGGTTAAAAAATATTCTTCTTTGTTTGAGTATTCAACTACTTAATTTCAAAAATTTTATTCAATCACTTTGTTAAGAAATTTTTTTTTTTTTAAATCCATATTTCTAGTTGAAAATTCGTCTCTTTGTTTGAAAGACTAACTATTTTGTTGAGAATTAATCTTTTTAACTTAAAAATTCAACTACTTGGGTAAAAGCTAAATTACATTTGAAATTTTTTTTTGTTCCATTGGAGGCCTTTGGTTAAAAATTTAACTTTTTGGTGGAAAAGTCTTTTTTTCATTTTAAAATTAATTTTTCAACTGAAAATGTAACTTTTCCATTCTTTTGAGATTGATCTCTTATAGTTGAAAAGTTTCCTTTTTTCGTTCGAAAAAAATGATTTTCTTGGTTTCGAATTTCATTTTTGTTGGGTGAAAATGCACCAATTTCGTAGAAAAATATTTTTTTGCTGAAGTCATATTTCTTGTTTGTAAATTTAATTTTAGTAGAGGAAATTTGTATTTTGACTTGAAGGTTCAAAAATTCAGGTAAAATTTTCTTTCTTTATCGAAAAATCTTCATTTGTTGAAAATTTGTCTTTTTGAGCTTAATAAACTTTTTTTTGTATAAATTTCAATTTTTTTATTGAAATATAAACTGTCGCGCTTTGGTTGGAAATTTATATTTTTGGGTTGGAAATTCAATTGTTATTAAAAAAATTCAATTATTTTGTTGAAATTTGGACTACTTATTTCCATCCTAATACGCTTATTAGGCTTATTATACGGAAGGCGCCTACTTTTTTTTTTTTTAATTTTCAAAATAAAACAACTTTCAAAGTTAAAAAATGAATAAATTTTTGCAAAACATTGTTATATCGATTCTGCGACTTTATATTCAGAAGCTGCCTGCTTTAAAATTCTATTCCTTTTTATCCTTTCTCCGTCATATTCTTAATGTTCGTGTCCTATCAAAAATTTAAAGCTTTCTCTAAAAGAGATATTTTCTCCCTTTTGGATGTAAATGCTCATACAATTGGACATTTATCGTTCCACACACTTCAAAAATCTGAGTTGAACAAACCGTATTCCAAAAAATAAATAGCACGGCATAAAATATTGCAAATGCGCTCTTAAATCTCGACGCTTCTCGAGAAGAAAAGCATTTCGAGTTAACAGTCAGAGCGATATTTCACGCTCGCTCTCTGTTCTCGTTTTATTCCTTCTTGCCAGAAATATACGAACTTCCAACTATCATGGTTTTCATGAAAAAGCAAATTCGCAACACCTGGTATACGTCGCAAGTGTGGAGTACGAGATGTGGTTTTCGTATCGCTCGTTTCCCTTTTTGCCCTTTTGTTCATAACTTCTTCTCCCTCCCGAGTCGAAATATAGACCCTACTTTGACGCTCTTCACGCTGTCATTTGTAGGGGCTAAGGTTTCAAAGTAGAGGCTATTCCAATTCGATTTTTGCCCCTACTTTGGCGCTCTAATGGGCACAAATTTCCAAATCTTCCACTTGGTGCGTCAAAGTAGGGGCTCAGTTTTTGCCTCTACTTCAATGCTCCACATTCTACCTTCCCGCACAAAATAAAATTATTTGACGAAAGATTAACAAAAGTAGAGTAAGACGAAAACCTAGCGACATTTGCGCAATATTTTAAATTATTTTGCATAATCATTCAACAACAATTTCTTATTGAACATTAAAAACAACGTGTATAATATTGAATAAATGAATATACAACATAATTTTGGTTTTTTTATTCGTTAAAAAATCCTAAGTGTTATGCAACTTAAAATGAAAACTGCTATTCGTTGTTAAATGAAGATGCAAAATGTTATGTAATATGTACGCAATGTCACAGTGTCCGCGTTTCACTCAACTTTTGTCAATCTTTCGTCAATTAATATGTTTTTCGTGCACTTTTATATTACTTTCGCTGATGAGTTATAAATCCTTTTTTCCTTATAATTTTTTTATTAGAATCTTTTAAAATAGAAGGAAGTAATTATTGATATCACAAAATATTAAACTATTATAAACCAGTAACAGTGTGTCTTAAAAACGAACGAAGTTCTATAATGAAGTAAACCATATTATGATATAAATATCGAAGTACACATATTATAGAACAGCATAAGTTTGATTATCCTGCTTGTTTATACATTTTCATATTTTTTTAAAATGATAAATTTATAATAATCTCACGAAAATAATTATTACTGCAATAGTACTAAGTAACAAAATTAAGTAAGGTGAAGGCCCCGTTAAGTTAAAATGTTACTGTTTTGTATTCTTAATGAAAATTGTAGAATAAAAATGAAATCTGGATAAGAGAATAGTGAAAGTTGAGAGAATTTCAACATCGAAGAATTGGTGCCATCGCCCTATTTAATTTTTTTGTTTTAATAACATATAGTGATCTTTTATAAAATCTTAAATCACAATTATGTTGATTTTTGGCCATAACCTTTATAACTTTGACTTAAAAAAGATATTTATTATTTTCTTTCATATTCAACAGCAGTTTTTCTCAAAAAACCCACCTTGAAATATTTGCCAATTTTTTTAAACTTGTGCTTTGGTAACAATAATATCTCTCAAGTTTGATGCTTGTTGAGCAACTTCTCTAGCTAGGAGAATTCTTTTTTTTCACAATCCAATTTTCTACTTTTTCTTGAAAACAATGACAGATACGAAAAAATGTTGAGATGTAAGTTTGCACGTCTGAAAAAGTCCCATGAATAATGTCTCTTGATCTTTTGCGATATTTTCCATAGTTTAAGAGAAAATTTTAAAAATCACATTTTTAGGGGAAAAAATCTACCGGCCTCAAAAATGGTTTAGCTCACATGGTCCTTATAAGATGCTTTTTCATTCTTTTAAAAATTTTTGAAGAGTTTCTAATCATAGAAGAAAGGCATCTTATAAGCATCATGCCATCTAAACCATTTTTGAAGCCAGGAGACATTTTTTTTTATGTAACTTTTGAATTTTTCTCGTAAACTGTGAGAGGTATCACAAGAAAACAAGATAAATTTTCCATAGAATTTTTGTAGACGTGCAAACTTTCATCTTGACATTTTTTTGTATCTGTCATTGTTTTCAAGGAAAAGTAGAAAATTCGATTGTAAAAAAAAAGTATTCTCCTGCCTACAGAAGTTATTACGTGAGCATCAAACTAACAGGATATCTTCATTATCAAAGTGAAAGTTATAAAAAATGGCGAAAAATTCAAATTTTTTTTTAGGTTTTTGAGGTTTTTTGAGAAAATCGATCTTTTATTAAAAAAAACCCTTTTGTTAATTCAAACCTTTTTTCAAAATTCGGTCGCGCTTAGAAAGAAGATGACAAACGCTATTGGAATCAAAAAGAAAATAATAAATATCTCATTGGGTCAAAAGTTATAAAGATTTGAAGAAAAAATGGAGTTTTTTTTTTTAAACGAAGCACAAAATTCAAATACACATAACTTTTTCGGATTTTTTTTTACAAATCGGAAAAATGCGTATCGCCTAATTTCCTCTGAAAAACAACATATTTTGTTTCGAGAGATTCTGCGATTCCAATGGTAGAACCCGGCCTGATTTGAAATGGATTCGGTCGCCTGAAGAATAAAGGTAAATAGTTTTGGAATCGAATAAAGAGAAATAAATGACATAATAGGGTACAATTTCGAAAATAAATGCGAATTAAGAAAATATAAATGGCGGGATATTGAAAAAATTTTTAATAAAATAAGTTGTAAAAATTTAAATATTGTCAATATTATGTATTGTGCTATTGAAATGAAAACATTAATTATTTTTAACAAATTCTGTAAATTTTGAAAATAAGTAATGGAAGTTAATAGATATAAAATTATCTTTTGAGGGTTTTGCAAAGAAAATACGTAACTAATTATGGAGGAGTATGTATACAAAGTATTTTTTGGTTGAATTGAATGTAAATAAGTTACATTTCGAGCCATTATTATGAAAAAATGTAATTATATGACATTATGTAAAATAAAGTGATCTACTCGCCGCTAATAGCTACCACTTTTGCTTTCAATTGAATTGTTTGTTTTTTTCTTTCATATAATTTGACTTCAAATTAGCTACTCAGCCTACTTCTCTAATTTTCTTCGGAATCATTGAGAACTAAATGACATCTTGTTTTTTATCATCGATCCACCAGACCAGCGCAAACTCTCTTTTCTTGGAGCCATTTTATATATTATTATTTTATTATTTATCACGAAAACAAAGATATTTTCTTGGACTATAACCACTAAAATTGACATTTTTACAAACTGCTGTGTTCGAGCTGAGAGGAAACAACAAAGTATTTGTTACGGGAGCGCAGGCGTCAAGGCAACGACGCCATATTTGAGCGTGAAAACTTAAAATTTCAGTTACTGTATACGAATTGCAAAGCGAGTGAAGTCAACAAATCAAAGTTAATATTACATTAAAGCTGTTAGATTCCAGGTGTAATTAAATCAGAGTAATTTTTATTTTCTTATTTCTAACCATGTGTCTACCCGAGTCGAAATATAGGCCCTACTTTGATGCTCTAAGTGGAAGTATTGCTTCTACTTTGAAGCTGCTTATTCTACTAGCTCCTACTTAGCCGCTCTTAAAGATATTTTCATTCTATTTTGCTTCTACATAAGTCTTAGCCCCTACATTGCAGAGCTTGTCTCTACGTTCTTGAGTTTTATTAACGTCTCCTTTGAAGCTCTATAATCTTCACAGAATTTTCAAGTTCTCTTTTTGTATATTTTTAACTCCTCCTTAGACACTTCTCAATCTCTAAATTTCAAAAATAATTTTTTTAACTCCACGATAAACACTTCTTAATCTCTGTATAACATTTTATAATAATTTTTGTTAACAAAAGTCAAATACAAAGTTTGATATGATATCAAGACATCTATTCCAGAGGAAAATTGGCTCAACACTAATGTTTTATCTTTTCTTTTTCATAATATTTATCTTTGTTGTGAATTGTAATTTTAAAATTTGTTAAGTTGAATGGAGGGTCTTGAATGAAAGTGCTAACCTCAAAAGTCGATCTCTTCACATTTCTTAAAAAATATCGTAATCATAAGCAATTCCATGTCAAATCATCTCAAGGATTTCAGCTATTGTTAGTAATTCAGAGGAAAATTCTAGTATACGTCCTTCAAGGTGTTGAAAGAAAAACGCTAGAATAATGTTTTTCTTAATCCAAAAACTTGAGGGATATTCAAAATTGAAAATTTTGGTCCTCTTTTCTAAAATTTTCAAAACTTTCGTGATTTTAGTGATATGAAGGTCATTTTTTTTAATTATTCGTAATAGGACGCAGTTAAAAAAAATATATTTCTAAAACTGCGTCCTATTACGAATAATTGAAAAATAGACCTTAATATAATTAAAATCACCAAAGTTATGAAAGTTAAAGAAGAAAAGACCAAAAATTTTAATTTTGAATATTTTCTAAGTTTTTGGATTTTTTCAACAATTATTTTGGGTTTTTTCCTTGCAACATCTAGAGGATGGACACTAGAATTTTCATCAAAACTATTAACAATGACTGAAATTCTTCAGATGATTTGACACGGAATTGCTCTTATATATTTTTTACTCTGTAGAGTAACTTCTTTTATGAAATAGATAGGATAGCGACTACCACGTACATATAACTGTATAATGTTATCTTTGATATTATCTTCATATATTTCTTCTTTTGCTACAGTCGGCACCAGGTGCCGTTTGTCTGATTGGGCTGTTTTTAATGACAATGGTCCCGAAAGTAGACACACGGTTAGAAATAAAGAAATGAACATTTCTCCGATATAATCACACCTGGAATCTAACAGCTTTGACGTGTTATTAAATTTGATTTATTGACTTCGCTCTCTTTGCAGTTCGCATACAGTAACTGAAATTTTAAATTTTCACGCTCAAATATGGCGTCGCTGCCTTGACGCCTGCGCTCGCGTAACAAATACTTTGTTGTTTCCTCCCAGCTCGAACACCACAGTTTGTAGAAATGTCAATTTTATTGGTTATAGTCAAAGAAAATATCTTTGTTTTCGTGATAAATATTAAAATAATAATATCTGAAATGGCTTCAAAAGAAGAGAAGTTTGCGCTGGTCTGGTGGATAGATGATAAAAAACAAGATGTCATACACTTATCAATGATTCCGAAGGAAAGTAGAGAAGTAGGCTGAGTATCTCTTTTAAAGTCAAATGATATGAAAGAAAAAAAAAATTCAGTTGGAAACAAAAGTGCTAGCTACACTGTTAGAAAAATCTGTACTAGATTTAGTATACATGTAATGGAAGCAAGATTGCACAACATGAAATTAAATTTAGTATACCAGCGTACAGTAAATTTAGTATATGCATATACTGATTTTAGTATGCGCGTACATGAAATTTAGTATACGCGTATACTAAATCCAGTATACATGTATACGAAATTTGGTATACGCATATACTAAATTCAGTATACGCGTTCCGTTTCGCGCGGGTTCCGTCTTCATCAGCTGTAAACATGAGCAGATGAAAAATGAAATTAAAGAACAAAGTTTTAATTTTCAAATAATCATATCGTTAAGTTACATTTGAGTTAATAAATTGAA
>CAKNXH010056802.1:21961-40317 GCA_932178445.1 Andricus quercusramuli
TTTGGGAGATTCAATTTTCAACAAATAAAAATGAATTCTCAACAGAGGAGTTACATTTTCTAACAAAAAAAAAAACGAAGTTTTAACGAAATACATCGATTTTTAAACAAATAGTTGAACTTTCAACCAAGAAGTTAATTTTTGACCGAAAATATCATTTTTAACCAAAAAATATGATTTTTTGCCAAGAAAGTTAATTTGTAATCGAACAGCTGAAATTTTTACTGAATAGTTAAATATTGTTTTAGAGGTATTTTCAAACAAATTAAAATGAATTTCCAACAAAGTCTACGACAAAATACGAATTTTTAACCAAATACATCAATTTTTAAAAAAATAGTGGAATTTTTAAACTAAAAAATATCAGTTGTTAACCAAAAATTGGATGATCAAATTTGGATTTGATAGAATTAATGTTTAATAAAAAATGAACTTCCTACTAAATTTCTGACATTTGAAAAAAAAAGAACTTTCATTAAACCAGTTGAATTTCTAAGAAAATTTCATTTTAAACCCGAAAATATGATTTTTCGCCAAAAAAGTCAATAATAAGTTAACTTTTAGCCAAGCAATTGAAGTTTCTGCTGAAAAGTTAAATTTTTATTTGAAAACAATAATTTTTAGCAAATAAAAATAAATTTTCCACAAAGTGGTTCAGCTTTTTACAGAAAAAAGACGAATTTTCAACTAAATACATTAATTTTCAACTAAATAGTTAAATTTTCAACCCACAAATAGCAAGTTTCAATAAAAAAATTAATTTTCAACAGGAAAATATGAATTTTTGTCAAAAAGATGATTTTCCAAGAAACTACACGAATTTTTAACCAAATAATTGAATTTTCAAACTAAAAAATATCAGTTATTCACAAAAAAATTGAATAATTAAAATTTTATTTAAAAGAATTAATTTTAAATAAAAAAGACGAATTTTCTACTAAATTTTTTATTTTTGAGACAGAAAAAAATTTTACTCAACCAGTTGAATTTTTAACAAAATTTCATCTTTAACCCTAAAATATTATTTTTTGCTAAAAAAGTTAATGATGAGTTAAATTTTAGCCAAACAATTGAAGTTTCTGCTGAAAGGTTAAATTTTTATTCGAAAAATTTAATTTTTAACAAATAAAAATAAGTTTTCTACAAAATAGTACAACTTTCTACCGAAAAAACTAATTTTTAACGAAATACATCAATTTCCAACCCAATAGTTTAATTTTCCACAAACAAAAAGGAATTTTCAATTTAAAAAAATAATTTTTGACCGAAAAATATGTATTTTTGCCAAAAAGATGATTTTTCAACAAACTACACGAATTTTCATCCAAATAGTTGAATTTTCAAACTAAAAAATATCAGTTGTTGAGAAAAAATGGGATGATCGAATTTTGATTGAAAATGATTAATGTTCAATGAAAAAGACGAATTTTTCACTAAATTGTTGATTTTGACACCAAAAAGACCATTCTTATTTAACCAGTTGAACTTGTAGGAAAATTTCATTTTTAACCTGGAAATGTGATTTTCGCAAAAAAAAAGTTAATAATAAGTTAACTTTTAGCCAAAAAATCAAAGTTTCTGCTGAAAATTTAAATTATTTTTTAGTTTAATTTTCAGTTTAATTTTTAACAAAAAAGTTAAGCTTTAATAAAAGAGTTAAATTTTCAATTAAATAGTTGAACTTTTACAAAGAAAAACGAATTTTTAATCGAATAGTTAAATTAAAAAAAAATAGAATTTTTTCATATTTGTAAGTTCCTAAGATTTTAGTTTATTTAGTTAAGTTTTAGTTGAGTATTTTTTTTCAAATTTTTCAGTTTAACTTTCAACCAGCGAGTTACATTTTCAACCTAAAAATACGAATTTTCAACGAAAAACAGATTTCTCTTCAACTAAACAGTTGAATTTTTTACCCAAATACGTTTTTTTATAAAAATAATTTTTTTTTAAATGCATGAAATTTAACCAATAAGAATACATTTTTTAAAAATAAAATCAAATTTTGAACACAATGAGTACATTAATTTTCAACTAAGTAATTGAATTTTCAATTGGAAAAGCTAAATTCTAAAACAGAAGTGGAATACATCATTTTTTATGTAAGAAAATTTATTAAAAAAAAATAATTTTCAACAAATAGAGAACAATTTTAAATTCGAAAATATGAATTTTCAACAAAACAGATATGTTTTAACCGAACATTTAAATTCCTGGTTAAATATTTAAATTTTTGTTGGAAGATTTTTCTTTTAACTAAGAAAAACAATTTTTTTACAAAGTAGTTTTACTCTCGACCAAAGAAATCAATTTTTAACTAAAATTATGAATCCTCAACCAATAAAATAAATTTGTGAAGACAAAGATCAAATTTCAACCAGCGATTTAATTTTGGAACCTAAAAAGATTATTTTTTAATGAAAAATGTAATTGTTTATCTTTTAAGGAAAAATAAAAAATTTAGATTCTGAATCGTAAACATTTGAACTTAACCAAAAAGATGAATTAGAAACGAAATACCAGAATCCTCAACTGAAGCAGATTACTTTTCAACGACGCACTAGCATTTTTTACCCAAAAAAATAATTTTTTATAAAAAAGACGAATTTGCAACAAAATATATAAATTTTAAACAAAACTGTGAAATTCTCATTTAAAAAAATTAATTTTCATTTCAAAAAAACTATTTCAAATTTCACATAATACCAATACCTTCTCATTAGGATGAGAATGTAAAAATTAATTTTTAATAAATGAAAATGAATTTTTCAACAAAGCAGTTCAATTTCGTACTGAATAGACGAATTTTCAATGAAATACATGAATTCTCAACTAAATAGTTAAATTTATAACAAAAAAAAAAGGAATTTTAAACAAAAAGTTCATTTTCAACAAGTAGATGTGAATTTTTGCCAAAAAAATAGATGAAATTTCAAAAAACGATATAAAGTTTCACCTATTAATAGTTGAATTTGTGTTTTAAAAAAGAGCAATTGTTAACCAAAAATAAAACAATTAAATCTTCATTCAGAAGTTTTGATGTTTACTACAACAACAACCATACAAATTTTCTACCAAATTGTTAATTTTTCAAACCAAAAAGACTAATTTTCAACAAAATAGTTGAAGTCTCAACAAACAAAAAAATTTGGATTTGAGGAAAAAAAATTGTCTATCAAATTGTTGAATTTTCGAGAAAAAATACGAATTTTCAACAAAACAGTTAAATTTTCCACTAAAGAGGATGTCTTTCAAAAAAAACAATTTTGTAGTAAATTGCTGAGCTGGAAAAAGTAATAAAAAAAAATATTCTTCAAGAAAATCCAACAATCACGATTTTCATAAAAACGCAAATTCGCAACACCTGGTGTACGTCACAAGTGTAGAATACGAGATGTGGTTTTCGTATCGCTCATTTTTCCTCTTTGCCCTTTTGTTTTAACTAAGAAATGTACTTTCTTATGAACTACTTTATGCATTAAATTCAGAAAAAAAACAGTTTTTAAAAAAATAGTTGAATTTTCGAATAATATTTGAATTTTCGACTGGCAAAGATTAATTTTTAACCAAAAATGAAAAAATTGTATTTTCAGTTTAAAAAATTATTTCAAGAAAAAAAAGGAATTTTCAACTAAAATTTTGAATGTTTAGCAAAAAGATGAATTTCCAACAAAACTGCTCAACATTTAATTGAATAGATGAATTTTTAATCAAATAGTTGAACTTTCAACTAAAAGAGATAAATTGATAACCAAAAATTGAATCAAGAAATGAATTTTCGACAAAATAAATATAATTTTCAACGAAAAAGTAGCACTAAAAACGAAATAGTGGAACTTTTGAACAAAAAAAGACAATCTTTTAGGAGTCAGTCGAATTTTTTACAAAAAAGTTCATTTTCGATAAGGCAAACTGGGTTTTTTTCCAAATAGATGAATTTTCAAAGTACAAATTGAATTTTTGGCAAAAAAGTTGATTCTGCAAACAAATAGATGAATTTTCAACAAAAATTAATTTTCTATACAAAAGAAAAATTTTCACTGAAATAATTAAGTTTCCAATGCTAAAAAGTCAAATTTTTTGGGAAAAATTTAACTTCAAAATCCGAAAGGACTAATTTTCAACAAGAAAGATAATTTCCAATCAAGAAGATGAATTTTCAATCAAATAGTTGAATTTTCAACTAAAATATATAAGTTTGCAATTGTAAATGAAACCGTAAAATTTTAATTTTTTTCAAAAAGTAATTTTTATTTCTGAAAGACCCATCTGTATCCGCAATTCATGGATTTTGATATTCTTGAGTTAGCTACGGGACTGTGTTTTTACAACAAATTTCTATTCATTAATTAGTTTAAATTTAATTTATAGGGGGTTTTCATGTTATTGCTGAATGATAATATTGATTTTATAAAAAATTTGCATGATTATGTTTTCCTGAGGTTCACTGATATTTTTCAAATATTTGGTTTTTACGGTTTTGGGTTGGAAGGAAGTTTGCCTTATCACATACCCTTCTCAGTACACTTCTTAAAGCCAGAACTAAAACTTTTGTTTGTTTTTGTGTTAGATGAATCTCAATATATGTAGATCCATTTGTCAGCCTTATTTCTTATAAGTAACAAAACATTTTAATTATATTAATTACATATTTGGAGAACATGTGCATCCTTCTGGCAACCTTATTTTTTCATAAGTACCAAGATGAAATTCAAATGCTTTTTAGTTATGTATTGTTTTGATACTATAGACCAGTCAACGTAATATAAGTAAATTTAAGAACCTGAACATTTGTCAAATTTGTTTTTTCAAATACTCCTAAAATTCTTTGCATTTGAAAATGACAAATACGAAAGAATTTTTCAATGTAAAAAAGTTGCTTCTATGAAAAAATTCTGTCATCTTTATCTTTATTCTTCAAGAAGTCATTGATTTTTTTCTTTAGGACCTAAGTTTTCATATAATATTAATAACATCAATGACACACACATTCACAACATCATTGATCCATTTGAAACAAGTATTTTCAACTTAGATGGCGATTAAAACATCAGAATCGACTCAAATTTGAACTTATACCTGATTCTAATATGATACGTGGATTCAAACTAAGAAATCCAGACGTGGTGCTTAATAATTCTGATAAAGGCAATGTTACAATTGCTATGTCTAAAACTGATTACTACGAAAAAATGTCTGACATCCTAAATGATTAAAACTTTATTCTTTATCCAAATTTGAATACACTGTTACTCCACAAGACAGGAAGAATAATTTGAACTCGATTTAGAATTTAATGATTTCATATCTTCTTACCAAACAAAATAACTCAGAACTTACTCAGCCATCACGCCTTCCTAAAATTCATAAACCTGATACCCCCTTGAGATTCATTGTTTCTACTATTAACGGTCCTTCATGCAAATTATCTGCCACACGTTTATCGCACAAGGTTTATCATTGGCCTTCCGTTTTCGTTGCTGTTATCAATATTTATTGCTGGATATAGATTTAAAAATTGAGGATCTCCTTTTACGAGACAACCCTTCTCTTTCTTTTACCTAAAATTTAAGTTTTCATTAATTATTTTTTATTATGTTTTATAAAATTGTCTACACTATTCATATGTTTTTCAAAGACTTGATAAATGTTTTCTTGACTGATAAGGGTACAAAACAGTGACCGAAACGTTTCAAAAAGCATTAGCGAATCTTTTTTTTGACATTCATTTCTATGACTTGCTTCACTATTTAATACAAATAAAAGGTCAAGACTGAACGTGCAACATTAAAAACCAGACTAACATTTTGATTATATTCCTTATATATTTAGATTACCACATCCTTCTGGCAGCCTTATTTTTTTATAAGTACCAAGATGACATTCAAATGATTCTGAGTTAGATATTGTTTTTATATTATACACCATGCAATATAGAATAAGTACATTCAAGAACATTAACATTCGTCAAATTTATTCAAACAAAATATAAACAATCAAGGAAATAGATATTGATATTATTATTTTCCATTTCACTTACGGTTCTCAATACTCCTCTTATATACAAAACTAAAACTTTCTTTGTTTGCTCTTGTGTTAGATGAATCTCAATCTATGTAGATCCTTTTGGCAACCTTATTTTTTTATGAGTACCAGAACATTTCAATTATATTAATTACATATTTGGATAACATGTGCATCCTTCCGGGAACATTATTTTTTTATAAGTACCAGGATGACATTTAAATAATACTGAGATATATACTAAGCGTTTTTATATTGTAAACCATATGCAATACAGAATACGTGCATTTCAAAACCTTAACATTTGTCAAATTTATTTAAACAAAATAGGAGCAATGAAGAAAATAGTTCTCTATATTCCAGATTCCCTTCTCATATACCCTTCTCGGTACACCTTGCAGAAACAGAACTGAAACTTTTCTTTGTTTTCATTTGTGTTTGAGAACTACCAGGTTAACGTTTTGATCACACTCCTTAGATATTTGGATAGCTTCATCCTTCTGGTGACCTAATTTTTTGATAAGCATGAGGATGACATTCGAATGATTTTTAGTTAGATATTGTTTTTATATTATACACCATGCAATATAGAATAAGTAAATTTGAGAACCTAAACATTTGTCAAATTCGTTCAAACAAAATATGAACAAGAAAGGAAATAGATTTCTATATTCATATTCACCTTATCACGTACTCTTCGCAATACTCCTTTCAAATACAAAACTAAAACTTTGCCTTTTATTTAGTGTTCGATGAATCTGAATGTATATACATACTTTTGGCGACCTTATTTTTTGATA
Source organism: Andricus quercusramuli (assembly GCA_932178445.1). Taxonomy (NCBI): domain Eukaryota; kingdom Metazoa; phylum Arthropoda; class Insecta; order Hymenoptera; family Cynipidae; genus Andricus; species Andricus quercusramuli. The sequence continues at coordinate 28,783 of CAKNXH010056802.1, forward strand.
ACTACTAGGGTAACATTTTTTATTATACTAATTATATATTTGAACAGCATGTTCATTGTTCATCCTTCTGGAAAACTTATTTTTTGATAAGTACCAGGATGTCATCAGAATGATACTGAATTATATATTGCTTTCATATTACACATCATATGCAATGTAGAATACGTGAATCTGAAAACCTGAAAGTTTGTCAAACTCATTTGAACAAAAATAAAACAATGAAGGAAATGAATTTTCAATTTCTATCAATACCTACCCTTTTCAATGCACCTCAAAAAGCCGGAACTGAAACTTTTCTTTGATTGCTTTTGTATTCGACAAATCTTAGTGTACGTACATCCTTTTGGCAACCTTACTTTTTAATGGCCTTCAGACTGTCGTTTGAAGGAACTGTCTATGGTTACGGAATTTTCCGTAACGTTAGCCCTGAATAAGCTGCAAAAGGGATCAGAGTTACGAAAAATTCAGTAACCACAGACAATACCTTTAATTATATTAATTATATATTTGGACAGCATGTGCATCCTTCTACAGAAGGATGCACAAGTACAAGGATGACATTGAAATCACAGAAAAACGCCGATTCGCCAAAGTACGCTGTTTTTTTGTTGTCTTGAGTTGCAACAAAAATGAAACAGCGGATAATGAGAATGCAGCTATGTTCATGTTATAGTTTTACACTTAAATTTTTTCTCATTTTGAGAAAATGAAATCTTATTCCAAGTGCACAACAAATATCAGAAAATGATCGCGCTGTTTTCCTGTGATATTGAGTTATACATTAAGTGTTTTCATATTGTCCGCCATATGCAATATAGAATCCGTGAAGAGAACCTAAAAATTTGTCAAGTGTATTCAAACAACATATGAAACAATTAAGGAAATATACCTATATATTCCAATTTCTCTTAACACTTACCCTCCTCAATACATCTCTCAAAGCCGGAATTGAAACCTTTCTTTGTTTGCTCTTATGTTCCATGAACCAATAAGAATGCGGGGAAGCTTTACTAATTCCGCACATTTCAAGATGTGTTCTGGAAAGTTGGAAAGTCAATAACACCAGGGAAACTCGTTTCCAACTCTGTTGACTTACTACCGGGTTATCGCTGGTAAGAAGGCAATCGAATCAACTGCTGTATGCGACACCATGTTCTTCATGATCACGACTGCTTTGTCGTCAGTTTCTCAAACAAGGAACTTGGTTAAACTGTGGTTTTATATAAGTCACATCATCTTTGTTCTAAAACTTTCAGGATATGAGGTATTGGAAGTCTCTCTATGGTGGATAGCTTAGTATAGTGGAAAATTGTAAATTTAACTGAAACGCCTACAGTAAACACAATGTACAGATTTTGTATCATCAACCAAGTCTAATCGCTACATTTATTATTACAAGCTTATAAAAGGCTCTTTCATTTTATTTTCAAATACAATCAAATGGATATTGATTTGTAAAAAGCTAATTGCACAAAAAATATGAATATCTTTTGAGATGCTAATTAGCATCTCACATCGATTGAAGGTTAGACCACTCAAACTTTCATATGTATCTCGTGAATGAGGAATTCCAAAATGAGGAAACTATGTCTGATTGAAGTTCTTTCAGTGAGGAAAACAATCCTCCTAGGCAGGTTTTTTTGGGACCTGGTTTTCATGCTATTCAGGAATAACTTGAATCCAAAGAATATGCTGAAAGAAGCAACCATCTCCAAGAAAATCTCTTGTCGAAGACAAGGTTTTTGACTCAGAAAGAGGTGCATTACTTTTTTCAAACAAAAAAAAAATCATGTTCTTCCGAGCTATTACTTAACTCCATCAAACCACGAAAGGAACATACTGAAAGAAGCTACCATCTCCGAGAAAACACCTTGTCAATGGTGTGGCGCGTCCCCAAAAACGAAAATATTGACACACAAAGAGTTGCATAACCTTTTTATTTTTTAACTTAAACAATAATTAAAACAATTACTCCACGAAATTGTTGACTGTTACATTTCCATTCACTGATTCAAGTAACTTAAAGGTCCTGCAAACATTTTTTTTCCACATCTTAAAACATATGCTACATACGTCAAAAATTATAAGAATTCCAAAAAAATAAATCAACGCTATGTTGACTAATTAGAATTACAGCATTTGTAATTGCAATCTATAAAATTGAATCAATTTCGATTTAAAAATTCAATTACATAAAAAATAGTATCCAAAATTGCATCATTTTCTATTACAAACATTGAAGATTGAAGTGCCTTCAATTGGAAGAATTTAAAATCGAAGAATTTTATGTAAATTGAAACGTGTAAAAATTTTCGAAATTGAACAATTCCGAAAAAAATTAAAAAATTAAATACATTTAGGTTTTAAGCTTTACAAATAAAAATTTTGTAATTTTCATGCTTTACATTCAAAATGTTTTCAATTTTGAAGATTGAAAATTGAACGTTTGAATTTCGATTTCCAAAATCATGGAAATCATCAATATTTAAGAATTTCTATTTACACATCTCTAAAAATCAAGAGTTTTCTATTGTGAATTTTAAAAATGGTAGAACTTCAAATTGTAAAATTGATATTGTAAAAAATTGTAAAATTGAAGAGCTTTTAACTTTGACAATTGACCATCAAAAATTTTGCAAGTGTTATATTTTACAATTAAAATTGCTGTCATTTTGATGTTTTAGAAAAGAAATTTGTTTAGTTCGAAAGATTTCTGTCAGAAAATTAATTTTTGATTTTCAAAATAACCAAAATCATCAAAGTTTGATCATTTTTATTGATACATTTCTAAAATCAAAGAGTTTCCAATTGTAAATGTTCAAAATTGAATAATTTTAAATTTTAAACCGTGAATATTAAAGTATTTTCAATTACTAATGTTCAAAATTAGATTATTCAAAAAAAAGTTTCAAATTACATACCTTTAAAATATTAATCTTGAAAATTGCATAATTTGTTGTTCTATGTTCGCAAATTTCCAGAAGTTTTCATTGTAAGTCTTCAAAATTGAAAATATTTTAATTTTAAAAATTTTCAATTAAAAATTATGCAAGTTCTAAGTTTTAAAATTAACAATTCTGTAATTTCAATGATTTGTATTCGAAATTCTATGAATTCAGAAGATTTACAATTGAAAACTGTTCATTTTTGATCTTAAGAAAAAAATTCAAAATCATCACAAAATTTTGAGAATTTCCTCTATACATTTTAAACCGCAAATCGTTAGAGTTGAAGAATTTTCCATTGCAAACTTTCAAAATTTTAGATCTCTTAAAAAATAGAGTTTTTCATTTTGACAATTTACAATTTAAAATTTTGCAAGTGTTAGGCTTTACAATTTAAAATGCTGTAATCTTAATGCTTCACATTTTAAATTTTTCAGTCAGGAAGATTTATGTTGAAAACTTTACTTTAGATTTCCGAAAAGGCCAAAATTAGCAAAGTGAAAAAATTTTATTTATACATGTTTAGAATTAAAGTTTTTTCAATTGCACGTGCTCATAGTGGAATCGCTCTGCCTGATATTAAATGGAATTGATCATATACAAAATAAGTTTTTCAATTTCTAAAAACTCACTCAACTTCCGATATAAGAACCCCCGGCTTACGATATTCCTAGAACTGACAGCCTCCGCAGTTTCGTGATGAGAGTAGTCGGGGAGCCTAAATGGAGGCTGTGCTTAGTCAAGCGTGACAACACCTCCAGGACCATACTCTCAGCACGTTAGTTGCATCAGATTGCGTCATGCTTCCAAATCCAATAGAAATGCTTCATGCGGCCCTGCCTGTTTACATTTGGATTCCTCTGATTTGGGATCAAGGACAATGCAAGCCATGCCCGAAAGCGTTCTTATATCGGAAGTTGAGTGTATTATTGATTTTTTAGAACAATACAGTTTGAGATGCGTCAGTCACTTCCATCCACATAAAAATAGTTCCATTTTATCGTCATTCAGATGTCAAAAATGAAGTTTCATCAAAATAGTTGAATTCTCAACCAAAAATATAAATTTTCAGCAAAGATGATTAATTTTCCAACCCAATAGACGAATTTTCATGAAATGAAAAGAATTAAAAAAAAAAAAATGTCTGACCGAATAATTAAATTTTCAACCAAATAGACAGATTTTTTCACAGAGAAGATAAACATCTTACCAAAAAAGATAAATTTTTTAAAAAATATATCAATTTTCATCTACGTTGTTAAATTTTGAAGAGTGAAAGGCGAATTATCTACAGCAATTATCAACAAAGTTGTTGAATTTTGAATACAAAGATGCGAATTATATACAAAACAGTTGAATTTTCAACCCAAAAATATAGTTTTTCAACAAAAAAGATAATTTTTCACAAAAAAGTCAAATTTATTTCAAAATAATTCAATTTTTATAAAAATAGTTTAATTTCTAACCGAATATTTGATTTTTTAACAAAAATGATTATTTTTTAACAAAAACAGTTAATTTTCAACCAAATTATTGAATTTTCAACAGGAAAAAATGATTCTTCAACCAAGAAGATTAATTTTCTAAAAATGTAATATTTAAATTTTCAACCCAAAAATTGCATATTTAACCAAAGAGTAGAACGTTTAACCAAAGGAGATGAATTCCGAACCAAAAATTTATTAGTTTATGGACGGACCAAAAAGATGAAATTTCTACCAAATAGATGTACTTTTAATAAAGTACATGAATTTTCAACAAAATATTTGAATTTTTAGAGGAATTTTCATCCAAAAAGATAAATTTTCGACGATAAACGTGATATATGATATTTCAACCAAAAATCATTTTAATTTTATACCAAAACTAGTTGAAGTCAACCAAAAAAAAAAGAATTTAAAAAAAAAATGGTTTGAATACTCAACTAAAACAGATTAGTTTTCAACTAAATAGTTGCGATTTTTAACATATTTATAAAATTAACTACAACTTTAGTTTAGCGAAAGTTCCCAAATTCGGTCAGGTTTTCCCTGATATTCCTGACTTTCTGGAATTACCTGAACAGTAGCAACTATGTTATTAAACAAAATATATGCTTATTTCGCTTCAGCATGTTTTCATAAATATATATATATATATATATATATATATTTGTTATGATATATATTTTTTGTTCAAACAATAAATGCTTTTAGGAACTCTATTCGGATCAATTTGAGTTTTTATTTCGTTTAAATAGTACAATTTTACTAACTTTTAATTTTTAATGTAAGTGAGAACAGGGCTTTAGAGCCCTAGTTCAAATAGAAATGTAACTCTCCCATTTTTAGAAAATTAATCTTTTTCATTAAAAAATCATCTCTTGGATTGAATGTATAACTCTTTTGTTGAAAATCCGCTTTTTAAAAAGAATTATCATTTAAGTTGAAGATTCATCCCTTTAGTTGCAAATTTAACTATTTTGTAGAAAATTACTTTTTTTTTTGGTTGAAACTTTATTTCCTAAACAAAAAATGTACCTATTTGATTTTTTTGAAAATGGATATTTTTAATTGAAAATTGATCTATTATAATTGAAGTTTAGAAATTTATCTTTTTTTTTGTTAAATTTAACTGTTTAATGGACAATCAACTACTTGGTTCAAAGATAAATAATTATTTTTAACTAATAAATATCTTTCTAGGTTGAATTTTCGTCACCATACACTCAGTAAAGGATTCGGTTGAACCAAAAAGTGTTGTGTTGGTTTGACCATAGAATATGGTTATGGTATGGACAACAAAATATTTGGTTGACCCAACCAAATTTTTGGTGGATGGAGTATTCGGTTTATTCAAGCAAAAAATTAGGTTGCGCTTATCAAATGTTTTGTTGCGTTAACCAAAATTTGTTTGACTTAACCTAATCTTCATTTATATAAAAAAAAACGTTTTTTTCTAGAAAAATTTTCTTCTTGTTGATCCAACGTTATCCCTGCCGAAGTTTCATATTTCGAAATTTTTTATTGAAGAAATTATGATCTAATCGATGAATAACCAAAATTTTTGGTTGAATCAACCAAACACTATTTACCAAAGGATTTGATTAAAGTATCGGAAAAATTTTGGCTGGGCCAAGGAATTATTTTGTTGTCCATAGAATAACAATATTCTATGGTTGAACCAACAAAACCTTTGTTGGTTAAACCAAATCGTTTTCTGAGTGTAATTTTTCCAATAGACAGTCTGCATTCGTGAAACTGGAATTTAGCTTTTTGAGTAATTTCATGTTTGAGCTAAAGTGGTGACCCAAATTGTCTTGTTATATTTGCGAGTTGAGATTGTAGAACTGGACAGCTTCCAGATTTACGAAGACAATTCACGATTTGTGGTTCGTGCTCTGGACACACCCCCTGGAGAGCATGTACGTCATGTCTCTGAACTCCTGCTAATTTGGCAATTTCCATTTGCAGTGGACTTCCTCAAGAATTATTATTATTATTAATATTAATAATAATAATCTGTAAGTGTTCGCAGCTGATGGATTTTGTTCTATATAAATTTTCAACCAGATAGTTAAATTTTCAGCGAAAAAGGATTAATTTTCAACCAAATAGTCGAATTTTCAACTAAATAGTTAAATTTTCAACCAAAAACAAGAATTTTCAGCCAAATAGTTGAACTTTCAACCAAATAGTTGAATTTCCGATCAAATATATGAATTTTCAACCAAACAGTTGAATTTTCAACCAAATAGTTGAATTTCCAACCGAATAGTTAAATTTTCTAACAATTAGATGAATTTTCAACTGAATAGTTAAATTTCCAACCAAATAGATGAATTTTCAACCCAACAGTTGAATTTTCAACCAAATAGTTAAATTTTCAACCGAAAAGAAGAATTTTCAACGAAATAGATGAATTTTCAACCAAATAGTTGAATTTCCAACCAAATAGATGAATTTTCAACCTAACAGTTGAATTTTCAACCGAATAGTTGAATTTTCTAACAATTAGATGAATTTTCAATTGAATAGTTAAAATTTCAACCAAATAGACGAATTTTCAACCAAATAGTTGAATTTTCAACCAATAACATTATTTCTCAACAAAAGAGTGTAGTATTTTTAATAAAAACAGTTAAATTCAACAGAAAATAAAAATTTTCAAGAAAGTAGTTGAATTCTCAAATAAAACCGACTAATCTTCAAACCAAAAAGGGGACATTTCAATCAAAAATGGAATAGTTACATTTTCAGTTTAAATAATGATTTCTTAACTAAAGTAATCAATCTTCGACTAGGAAAAATTAATTTCTCACCAAATCGTGAGATATTTAATCAAAGGATGAATTTTCTACCAAAAATATATCAATTTTCAACTAAAAAAGATCAATTTTTAACGAAAACAAAAATAAATTGGAAAAAAGTTAAATTCTTAACCAAAAACATAATACTTCAATTTTCAATAAAGAAGTAAATTTTCAACCAAACAAAATAATTTAATTTGTGACTAAAATGATGAATCTGTAACCAAAAAAATAATTTTCATCCAAATTGTGAAATTTTCAAGTAAATAGTGAAATTTTCAATCAAAAAGGCGAATTTTCTGACAAAAAAAGAAAATTTTGCAACAAAATACATGAATTTTTAACTAAAAAAAAATTCAAATAAAAATAGAATATTGAAATTTTCTATCAAAAACGAATTTTCAACAGAATAATTCAATTTTCAGCCAAAGGAATGAATTTTTAACTTAAAATAGAATACTTAAGTTTTTAGTGGGAAAATACATTTTCAAGGAAATAGAATAAATTTTTAACCAAATATTTAAATTTTTAACCGCACAGATGGATTTGTAATCAAGTTGAAACCAAAGTTTCAACCAGATGACTTAAATTTTCAATAAAAAAACTAATAATAATTAAGGGTTTTTCACAGAAAAAGATTTTTCAGCCAAACGTGGAATAGTTGAATTTTCAGATAAAAAAATCTTATAAAAGCTTTCACAATTCTTGGAATAATTTTATGTACTTCTTAAAATTACTTTTAGTTTTTCTAAACTAATAAGTGTTCAATTTTCATTTATACATCAACATTCAAAAATTTAACTTTCAAATAATTTTATTTTTCAATAATACAATTAAAATTGTAATTGTCAAACTTTAAATTTAGCTCTCTCAAATATTATTTAAATATAAATAATTAAAAAATATAAATATATTTTCAACAAGAAAAGATAATTGAAAAAAAATTAAACAGTTAAATTTTTAGTCGAATATAATATTTTTCAACTGAAGAGATAAATTTTCAATTTAAATTATGGAATATTTAACTGGAATAGTTACAGTTTCAGTTTAAAAAAATTGATTGAAAAAAAAAACAATTTTTCAAAAAAATATTCAAATCTTCAACTGGAATAGTTACATTTTTGATAAAGAAAATTAATTTTCTGCCAAATATATTATTTTTCGACCAAGGACATAAATTTTAAATTCAAATTATGAATCATTTACTAAAGAAATGAATTTTTAACAAAAGAGTTGAACTTTTAATCAAGTAATTAAATTTCCATTCTGAAAAAGATGAATTCTGAACAAAAAAGGTAGTATTTGATATTTCAAACAACAAATATTTTAATTGTTAATCAAAACAGTTAAATTCAACAAAAAATACTACTTTTTAACATGAGTTAGCATCTGGAAAAAAATGTGAATATAATTATAATTTAATTTATTATAATTGGCTCTTAGATTTTTTTAACACTTATTCATCAATTATATCACCAGTTGGTTGTTCCACAAAAAAATAAGTTTAAAAAAATAGTTGAATCTTAAACAAAATACTCAAATTATCATACAAATGATAGAAATTCAATTAATCTCTTTTGTTAAAAATTTGACAATTTTTTTGAAAATTTATCTTTTTTTTGGAAATTAATTTTTTTAGTGAAAATGTATCTTTCCCACTTTTGGTTTGAAATTCGATTTTTTTTATATAAAATTGATCCTTTATGGTTGAAAATTATTTTCAGGTTGAAAATTCTATTGTTTTTTTTTAAATTTAAACTATTTTGTTGTAAATGCGTTACGATTAAAATTTATAATTATAATTGGAAATTAATTTCTTTTAAATTAATGTATTAAAGGGAAATTTTAATGATGTAATTTTTGGTTGAAAATTTATCTTTTTTTTTAGGAAATTGAGTCTATTGGCGAAAAATTGATATTTTCTATTATTTATTAATGATAAATTTTTATATTGTTGATGTTCAGCCAAAAAATCAAGTTTCTACTCACAGAGATGAATTTAAAACCAAGAAACATTTTTCAGTCAAGGAAGAAAAAAGATTCGATTTAATTGTTTAATATTTTTAAAAAAGTGAAAAAATTTTTCTTTTTTAGTTTAATATTCAAGTAATTGGTTAAAAATTAATCTTTTAAACATAGATGTCAAAATCCAAATAATTATTATTCTCGTAACGGGAAAATTCTTCTTGCTTAATTTACGCTAAAAACAACATAAAAAATTAATTCGATCCCCTTCCAAATAATTTTTGTAACACTGTTTTTTGTTTGAAAATTAATTTTTTAATCTAAAAATTCAACTATGCGACATTTATTAGAAAATTAATATTTTTATTTGAAACTTGATCTTTTTTAGTTAAAAATTGAACTGTTTCTTTGAAATTTCATGGATTTCGTTCAAAATATGTTATTTTTGGTAGAAAAATAATCTTCTTTGTTAAAAATTCATCTTTTTCTTTGAGGATTCAACTATTTTATTACCAATCCCTTTTTTTCGGTTCAAAATTAATTTCTTCAATAGAAAATTCGATTATACGATTTTTTATAGAAAATTGATATTTTTAATAAAAATCTATCTATTTTTGTTGAAAATTCAATTTTTTGTTTGAAAAATTGTCTTTTTGGTAAGAAATTAATCTTCTTGGTTAAAAATTTATCTTTTTCATTGAGTTTGTCAAAAACTAATTTCTGTGAGAGAAAATTCTATTATACAATTTTTTGTAGAAAATTGATATTTTAAATTTAAATTTATCTTTTTTAGTTGAAAATTCAACAATTTGTTTAAAAATTCACGTATTCCGTTGAAAATTTGTCTTTCTGGTAGGAAATTAATCTTTTTAGTTGAAAATTCATCTTTTTGATTGAGAATTAAACTATTTTGTTGAAAACTCCTTTTTTTTGGTTGACAATTAAATTTATTAACTGAAAAATGTGGAGAATTTCATTTTTTTTAGTGAATATTATTTTTTTTAAATAAAAAGTAAACAATTCCATTTTTGATTTAAAATAATTATTTTAAATTGAAACTTGATCCTCTTTAGTTGAAAATTCGACAGTTTGTTTGAAAATTAACGTACTTTGTTGAAAATTCGTGTTTTTGTCAGAAAAGTAAACTTCTTGGTTAAAAAATCACCTTTTTTATTGAGGATTCAGCTATTTTGTTAAAAATTGATTTTTTAAGATTAAAAATTCATTTTGAAAAATTGTCTCTATGGCAGGAAAGTAATATTTTTTGTTGAGAATTCATTTATTTATTGTTAAAAATTCCACTATTTGATTATCAAATTCATCCATTTTGGTTACAAGTTAAAATATATTTTTCCCCCCAATTTTTCATTTTAATATCAATTTTTTAAACTGAAAACTAAACTATCCCACTATTCACAGAAAATTAATATTTTCTTATTAAAAATTGATCTAAAATATAGCAACCTAAGATCAAGGAGTCGGCCTTATTCAAAAAGAGAAAAACTTTAGTGTGACTTTGTTTGAAATGGATATTGCAGTACATTGCAAATTCAAAGCCGTTCGAGCGTTCGGCAAAAAATCGTTGTTTGTTTCCTGGGGTCGAAAAAAGTTAAAGAAGTGCGCCCTAGGGCGAAAAAAATGAAAACCTCTCTCCATTTTTCGCACGCCGTGCAAGCCCTCAAAATACCAATTTGAGAGAGAAACTGAATGTTTTTATTAAATTAAAAAAATATGTTTGATATATGCCTGAAAACCACCAGTAACGTAGGATAAATGCGCAGTGCGCAAGTACTCACTCGCGTATATTGCGCAATATTATGTATTCCAATTGGATACGTTTCAGATGGCCCTGACTGTGTTTACGTTTGAACAGATTTGATTGAAGATCAAGGCTACTTGCAGACTCTCCCCGACACTGTTATCAAACTGCGGGGTTGGTGCACCTTACAAATGTGCATCCTGCGTTAGCAAGATGTCTCCAAAAGATAATCAAACATCCTGATCTAATGTCAGGTTTTATGTTGAAGGTCACGTATATGTTGCACACTACAGCTGGAATTGCAGATAAGGTGTGTTCTTACTGCAACGAGAATGCCATTCTTCCAGAATAACAAAAAGAATGTAAGAACTCGCGGGACAGTAGACATTCAGTCACCATGTCGCAAGCACGTGTGCATCAAAGAAGTTCGCACGTGGCATACATTGCCTATACATGAAAATTTGTCTTACGTACTACATGACTATCAGCTTGAAGTCTTGAAAATTTACAAAACCTGCCAACGCATCATCTACTTGCTAAGCCTTTCGATTATACTTTGGAGAATAAGAATCAAGTAT
>CAKNXH010056802.1:45317-80357 GCA_932178445.1 Andricus quercusramuli
AAGAATCAAGTATTTTGATCATAGACAACCGGAAATATTGTTTGTTGTCTTGAAGCAGTTTTTCCGATAAGGACCGACGAGGGTCACATCAAAACAATGAGTGATGGCGAGTCATATAATTAGCTGAGTGTTCTTGAGTCCAAAGGTATTAAGCATACGATAACTTAGGAAAATTCTAATGACTGTCTTCACTATAAGATTCAGATCTGAACTGAAGAGTTCTCTCACATTGACAAACAAGTTTAGGGGAATCAACACCCATGCCATCCCTGTCCTCACGTACTCTATCGGTCTCATCAAATGGTTGAACACCCACCTCGAGAGGTTTAGCAGAACCATCAGCGTTGAAATGACCAGCTACCAAATACACCACAGTAATTGGATGATTGGAAGGTTAGTCCCACCACAGCATAGAGACTATTTTAACAAAAAGCGAGATGTTGCTCTTCAAAACACCATCTGTGAAGCTGATCTCTATTACACGTCCTTCAATTTTTCCTCAGACGAGGCCCTGAATATCAGGGCAAAAGCCATAGGGAATTTAGAAACGTGAGATCAACATGAAGTGGATAGTGTGAAATCCAATATTTGGCTGAAAAGGGGCGTCCTGTTTCCAGAAATAAAAGGAATCGTGCGTGCGATTCAGGACAGGGTTTCAGTACTAGGAATCATCGCAAGCACGTGTTACATCAAGAAATTTCGAGGGAGCCACATTCAGGCCGAAAAGCATTTTAAGATACTCGTATTGTCCAAACGGAGTTACAAGGGCTGTATATTTGACAGAATCTTCGGCGATTGGAATTTGATGGAAACCATCTTCAAGGTCGAGCAAAGTAAAATATTTCTTGTCCCGAAGTTTCTGTATTTGGTCTTCATTGAGTGGAAGCGGGTAATTATCCTGTAAGCGTGATTTGTTTAGAAAGCGGTAATCAACACATCATCTCGGAAGCCTGTTTTTTCAACGAGTTAAAACGATCGGTGATACATAAGGTGATTCGCTTGGTCGAACAATTCTTCTTTCTAACAAAGAATCTATAATCCCTTGTAAATTTTCTTTTTTAGTGAATGATAATCTTCTAGGATTGAACTTAAAAGGTTCATGATCAGTCAGTCTGAGTATTAGCTCTGTTTCAATCTTAGGCGAGTCTGGACGTTCTGGTAATACATATTTGTTCATAAAGAAATCTTTTAACTTCGCACGCGTATCGACGACCAGTTTAACGTCTAGTTGGAAGTTAGTAATGTCATTGTCAATGCAAGTATCACTCATAAAGATTTCCGGAATTTTTCGGTCAATTTCATTCTGAACTATCAAACCTATACCAAATTTTTTTTAAATTTTTTCACCTAAAACAGCTGAGGTTCTCATCATCGTATTCGGAAGAATGAAGATATTCAAGTTTCCACAAGTCACATTATCGATACAGATACTTACGGGAATTTCTCCTCAAATTTTCAATTCGCTGTTGTTTATTCCATTTTTCTTACGACCTTGCGTAGATGATGACTCCAGGATTTTCTTCGGAATAAATTCTTCTTTTATCAACCTTACTGGACTTCCCGTATCAAGAAGTGTGTCGAGCTGAAGATTGACGATCTCGCCGGAAGTGTCAAAATTATATTCGACAGCAATCACAGTCCTCTTCATCCTCAGAATCTATGTTGTTGATCTGCGATGGTATTTTCTAATTTGTAGGACATTCCTTGTGACTATGATCCATTCGGAAACACTTGAAGCCAGTGCCTTGCTGTCTTTTTGGTAGCTTGCAATCAGCTAATATGTGGCCAAATTTGCTAGAATTATAACAACAAAGAGATGAATCCTTTCTGCCAAACTTCACATCCTTTGAATCAACTTCCTTATTTTGCACTTGCGAAAGGGGTGCCCTTCTTATTTTCTTGGATGCTTTTGGACTCATCGTTCAAAGATATTTTTTCAAAAGCTTGCGGAGGATCCTCATTTTCTTAAACTGCTGAATCCTAGCTTGGTTTCTCAGCGATGCTCCCGGGATTTCATCAATAAAGTAGTCAATCAAATCTTCGTCTACCATGGATGCTGCATTTGCTAAAATCAACTTGTCATGGAAATAGTCATTGAACGACTCTGAAGTCTCTTACGTTCGGTTTTCGAATTTTTTCCTAGGTACCAACTTGTTCGGTCGGTGGTGGAACAGCGTCACGAGATCTGCGAATAAGTGTGAATCTGACAAACCGACATATTCAGATTTAGACTGGCACCATTGCAGTGCTTTGCCCTTGAGTTTTGCAGCGAACAGAAGGCGGACATGAGCCTCATCCAGCTCGTAAGTTCTGGTCAGAAGAACAAACTGATGTTCCGATTTGGTGTAATCGGTGCTCGCCCTGTCATAATCACTCAAGAGTTCTTCCAGCGACGATATATTCATTTGACGATCGGGTGTAACTTCCTGATTTTTAAATCTCGTAGGTTCTCGTGATAAATGGTTTTCTCTTTGGGGGCAGATTTAGTTCCCTCTGAGGTAAATCGCGCTCTTTTCAAAGTACTTCCATAGTCTTTCGTTCGTTTTCTACTGAACCTGTGCTCAAATGGTCACTTGTGAAGCATCACGGCAGGAGAGTCGTCTGAAGCGGAAGATTATATCAATTTTGGAGCAGAAGCGAGATAAGAAACGCTTGCAAGTGGTATGCCGCCACTATTTTAATTTAGAAACGGATGGTTAGGTTCACTCAGAAAACATAAGTAAGTTAAAGGACACTGGCGATGACAAGTCACTTGAAATGGAAGGTTATATTCACTCTCGGAGTAGAAGCGAGTTGGGAAACACTGGCAGTGTAGCCACCGCTAGTTCACTTTTGGAACGGAAGTATAGCTTCACTTGGAAAACATAAGTAAGTTGAGAGACACTGATGACGAAATTGCCGCCACACGTTCACTTTCGGAAGATACTTAGGGATTTGATAATGCCGTCCAAGTCGCCATTTCAAGCTACTTCAAATCGTCAGATGCATATTTCACTCTCACTGATTGTTGCTTTTCCAGCGAACAAAGACGGAAACATGCCTTCTCTTCTTAGAGTCATTAGCAGAGGAAAAACACTTTCTGGGCACAAGGAACACTTCACTAAAACAATTCACAAGTGAGAACCGCGCAAAGGACAACCCACACTGAGCGGAGCGTCATTAGGAAATGGATTGTTTTACACTTTTCAGAGTCGCGTTTACTCGAAAAATTGAAAAAAGGTCCGGCGCGATTCTTTAGATGTATGGGGCATGTCCCGCTTCTGATTTGTGAAACATAAGTAATATAAAATCAGTTTATTAAAAGAGAATAATACAGTGTGCGGCTGTATGAGAGTTAAATTTAAATTACTTACATTCTGTAGATACATTTCAGTGCCCGTTTAGAAAATAAAGGTTGGACCTTATATTGTATATATTATGATATAATATTATGATTTTGACTACATGCAATAAACAAGCACCGTACGGTAATGATGCGAGGCAATTTATTTTGCTTCGAAACTAGTTTTTAACGCACGTACGGGAATGAATTTTTTATTTTCAAAATGCAGTTTTCAGTGCTAATAAAAAAAAAAATTGATTAGCATTTCGAACTCGAAAGTTCATTGCCTCACTACCCGATTCGGGTAGTGTTTCTAGGTGGATAATTACTACCAGTGTGGGTCCACCACACCCACGACGGGCCAACACCACGCAGTATTCCCCGAACGGTCACCCATCCAAGTACTAACCGCGCCCAACGCTGCTTAACTTCAGTGATCTTACGGGAACTGGTGTTTTCAGCGTGGTATTGCCGTTGGCAATTTCAGCAAATTTCAGTGCTAATATCCGATTCAAAAAGAAAGAGTTAATATTTTAAGCTTAATTTCATTGAATCTTGTATGACACGATAAGTTTGATACTTCTGTATTTATTACTCCTCTGTAACTACAATATTTTACTAGGAAAAAAGACGTACGCCAATGACGTGTGAAATGGCAAAAATCGAGGACAGGCTTTAAGATTTCAACAATATTATTTATTTGACTTGAAAAAATGTGCATAAATTGGATTTATGTTCATCTAAAGTTCAAAAACTTAATACGTTAAGCGTTTTTCAGGTTACTGTCTAAAAAAATGAGAAAATCAGTTTATCCGTGTGCATGTAAGGTTGGAACGCCGTACGGTTATAACGTTTGGGCTCTACTTATATTGAATCAAAGTAAATAGAAATAGAAATTAAAAAACTGATCATTTTGTAGATGATAATAATGAGGATTCATTAAATTAAAAAAAAATCAGTACGAGCTTCTAAGTTAATGTCATATTACAAATTGTTTTAGTAAGCGAAAATAACCGAAACATTATTACCCTTGTAAGCCCACGCAGATTGTACCAATTGGTACGCTCGCCAGAAAATGTAACTGACAATAATTCTCCTGGAAGCTTAAGGGTCCACAATTCTGCTGGATATTGAAATGTCCACGATTCTGCTGGAAGTTTAAGTGCTCATAATTCTGCTAGAACGAGCGCACCTAAATCACCTGGAAACAAAGAGAATTAGTTTTCGTGATGCATAAACGAAATATAATATTTTAATATTAATTTAATTAATTAATTTTAACATTAATATAATATTTCCGAAAATATAAATACCACTTACGGCAGAGCTTGAGCAAAAAGTTATTTTTGTGACAAGTACATTTTAAGAATGTGCAGGAAAAATGTTTTGTTTCAAGCCCAAACTGTGACCCCAACTTTCGCATGTAGAGGTACTGCGCTTGCGCTAGCTATGCTTAAGAGCAGAGAGTATTAAAGAGAGTGGAAGGTGACCGTACACTGGACACTAGCGCACTCTGCCGCCTCGGGGAAGAAGCTCAGGTATTTCAACGGGAAGTTAACTTTCTATAATGCCTCTTCTCTGACAGTGAAAAAGGTTTTGCTTACAAACAAGTTCAGTCGTCAAGAGCTTTTGATGAAAATGTCACATTACTGTAGTGTGAGTGGCTGCAACAATAGCACAATAGAAAATGAAGGATGTTCGTTTTTTCGACTTCCAGCGAACACAACGACGTAAGTAAAATAATAATACAATAATATGAAAAATGTTTAAAGTAAAAGATTTTCGATGCACGCATTGCAAACTGAATCATAAATGGAAAAGATATCAATTCAACTAATTATTTAAAAAACTGTCAAAATCAAACCTGGACAGATTTCTCTTCTAAAACTTTATAAAATTTCTGGTCCAAAAATTACATTTACTGTACTCTCCCGGGTTTTCCGGGCTTCAAAAAATGCACGGTCATTTCCCGGGTCAGCGACCACCCTGCACACAACATTTTCAACGAATATTTAAATTTTCAAATAGAAAAGATCAGTTATTAATCAAACAGTTAAATTTTCAGTTTGAAAAAACTAATTTTTAACAACAAAAAAAAGAATTTTCAAGAAAATGGTGACATTTTCAGTTACAAAGATTGATTTTCAACAGGGTCGTTAAATTTTCAATCAGAGTTGAATTTTCATTTACAATGATGAATCTTCAACGAAAAGAATGCATTTTTAACAAAAGAGTTCCAGTTTTAACGAAGGAGTTAAATTTTTAACTGAAAAAGATGAATTCTCAACACAGACTGTAATATATGTAATTGAAATCGCAAAAAAAAAAGATTGAATCTTTGAACAAGAAACAGTCAAATTCAACCAAAAAAGATAAATTTCCAAGAATAGTTGAGCTTCCAATTGAAAAATACTTTTCAGTCAACATGGAAACAAATTCAAAGTTTCTTAAGTTTTCACATCATCCTTCATGGGCTTTTCTTCTTTGTCATTCACTTAAATAAAAATTCATTCCCTATAATGAAGATTTTTCAGCAAAAATAAAATATAATTTACTTCGTTCACGGAAATTACTCTTTATATGTTAAGTTTGCCAATTTCAACGAAAACTTGTATTCAATTTATTTATCACTATGAACGATTGAAAAAAAAAGTTAATTGTACTATTCACTTCGATGTAATATAGAAAATAATATAAAATTAGCCACATTACTCTAAAAAGACACATTTTTTTGCTGTTTCACAATAGGGACATGCATTATGGAACACCGGTACAAGAGTACAAAAGTTGTTTCATAATAGGTACAAAAAGGACTTTCCGCTTTTTTATGAATGTAATAACTTTGCTTAGAATAAATGAAACTTTTCATAGACGTTTTGCATTCAGAGAAAGATCAGCTCATCCATTGATATAAACATTTTGAAAATCTATTCTACTATCGTTCAACAATTAATGAAAATCTCAAAACCACCTCAAAATTTGTCTCATGATAGGTACCCTTACCTCATGATTATTGTAAATAAGAGAAATTATATTTACGCAATGTACGTAACGTGTAGCGAATAAAGTTAAAAATTAAAGATTAAATTAAATGCTTCAAAGTTGAATGTCATTTTCACCGTTAAAGTGAAAAAACTTTAAATTAAAAACATTTAAAGTTACATTATTATTCCAAAAAAGACATTGAAACTAAGAATTATTTTTAAATGTGAAATATTAAAAGTGAAACAATTTTTACTATGAAACATTGAAAATTAAACGAATCTGAACTTCATATAAATATCGGGCAATTCTAAGATATTACATTCAAAATTGAAAATGAAAAAAAAATTATGTAACACAAAATACTCAATGCCTAGTTTTAAAATTTTCTAATTTTTGAGGCGTGAATTTGAGGAAGGATTTTCTTAATTTTTCATTGTTGTAAATTTATCCTCGAGGCGTTTTTCTATTGCTTCGAGATTCAAAATAATATGACTGATATAATTTCAAACAAAAAACTTCTTTTTTTTAACAAATTTTTAAGACTACAAAAAATAAAGTATTTTAGCATTGTCCCTGCAATCAAATTTCTTCCCACTATCACTTCTTACCATTATTTTAATGTTTTATTTTTACTCAGTAATAAAACAATAAAAATCTGGTCTCTAGAAAAAATAAGTTATTCTAATTTTAGGAATGGATGTCATATTAGCAGTCATTTCTCATGGAAGGAAAAATACTTTTCTTAATAAATTTTTGAAACTCACGAGAACAAATTTTTTCAACAATAGTTTTTGTAATCGATTCTTTTCTCACTGTCACTTCTTACAAAATTCTCTAAAATGGTCGAATTTTAATAGAACATGGCTTCTTTTTTCAGGAAAAACATTTCCTACATTTCTAGGCTTTAATTTTTTGAAAATAATTTCCTGATGTAGCTAATTGTTAAAAAAAGGTCATACAAACGAAAAATTTCAGGATGTCAGACCTACAAATTTTTTTATTTAACTGGAAACCATTTAATCCAACCGTTTTTCAAAAATTGGTAAAAAGCGATAATAAAAACAAACCCAAATTGCGAAGAACATAATGGAAAAAAATTTTTTTTCATTTCAGGTTGAACAGTTTTTTAATCAAAATAATGTTTTTTATTTAAAATTACATCGTCAGTGACTTCAAACTAAAAATTGTGTTATTACTGTAATATTATTAATAATCGAAGAGATGAGTCTTTGATATATTAAACGAAGAAAAGCATTTCATTAAACAAATTGGAAAAATTAATATTTTATTAAAATAAAATTCACTTATTTTTATTGTCTTTTTACAGAATTAAGTTCCCAGATCTGGTACCACAGAGCAGAAGATCATCACCCTGCTGTTCCTGCTCCTGCTCTTCCTGCTCCTGCTGTTCCTGCTCCTGCTCTTCCTGCTGTTCCTGCTCCTGCTGCTCCTGCTGCTCCTGCTCCTGCTGTTCCTGTTCTTGCTTTTCCTGCTCCTACTGTTCCTGCTCCTGCTGTTCCTGCTCTTGCTGTTCCTGCTCTTGCTGCTCCTGATCCTGTTTTTGCACCTGCTCCTGTTGCTGCGCCTGCTCTTGCTGTTGCACCTGCTCCTACTGCTCCTCCTGCTCTTCCTCCAGGACCCCAAATTTCTCCGGGTGTTCCAGTGATAAGAAATGGACAAATGGTTGGAACAATAAAATTTCACACTATTTTTCGTCCAATATTGTTGAATAACCGACCTATTATTTTACGCTTATCTGACGGGCATATTACTTACGTAACCCTACCAGAGCTGACTCGAATTTTAAACCGAATATGAAGTACAAATGACTAACATTTTTCTGCAGCCAGTGCATCCAGGCCACCTGGAAAGTGTAACAATTAATTTATGTGAAAGTTAAAGAAACTTGTAAAATATATATCAATTCATTTTCTCTTACTGTTATAAATTTTTCATTTTTAAAGAAATAATTGTTTTCAGTTTTATTTTAAACAAAAATTTCGTAAAACATACATAAAATACAATAATTTTCAAACAAAAATTTTACTTTTTAATTCAAAGAGATAAATTAACTAAGAATGAAAGAATTAAGTTTTCATTTGAAACAGTTGATTTTCAACCAAGAAATGTTGACAAAATAGTTTAATTTTCAGTCAAAATGATGAGTCGTCGGTTAAAGAAAATCAATTCCTAATTAAAAGTGTACTAATTCATATTTCAGTTGAAAAATATTTTAATTTTCAATCAGAAAAAGTTGAATTGAACCAAAAAATAAGATTTCTTGACAAATTTCTGGAATTCTCAACTCTGAAAATGCGATTTTTCAATAAAATAAATGGACCTTCAACGGAAAAATATAAATTTCCAAGAAAAAGATAGAATAGTTACTCTTTCTGTTAAAAAATGAATTTACAATTGAAAAAAACGAATTTTTAACAAAAAAAGTTGAAATTTCAACTAAACGAATTCATTTTTATCTATAAATATGAATATTTGACCACAAAACATTCACGTTTAACCAAATAGTTGAATTTTGAACCAAAAACCAAAAAAGACGAATTTTCAATAAAATGTATGTTATTTTTAAATAAAAAAGATAAATTTTCAACTAGAAATGGAATTCTGAAACTTTCAGTCAGAAAAATGAATTTCCAAACAAAAAAAACGGATATATAATCAAAGAAATGGCAAAAAAATATAACAATTAACTTTCCAGTAAAAAAATTAATTTCCAACCATATGATTGAATTATCAACAAAAAAGATCAATTCTCAACCAGAAAGATTAATTTTCTACCAAGAGTATAAATTATTATTAAAATATATCATTTTTCAATCAAATATTTCAATCTTCAACAAATTATATAACAAATAAAAAATTAAAATTAAACAAAACGAATTTTCTACAAAAAAGTTTAATCTTCAACCAAATTGTTGAATTTTCAAGTAAAAAAGACCAATTTTCCACAAAACATTTAAATTTCCAACGGAAAAGTTAGTATTTAACCTAACAGTTAAATTTTCAACCAAATAGTTACATTTTTAGTCGAAAAATTAATATTGAATCAGAAAACGAATTTTCATCAAAGTAGTTCAATTTTCAATCAAAGAGAATAATTTTCAACCGAATTTATAAATTTGAAACTCAAAAAATTAATTTAAAGAAATAAGTAATTTAACATTCAACCAGTGAGTTGAATTTTCTACAAAAAATTCGAGATTTTAGCAAGCTACATGTACTTTCAAGCAGTAACTGAATTTTTAACCACAAGAATTCATGTTCTACTGAAAAAGTCAAATTTTCAACAAAAAATTTGCAATCATAAATAGTTCATGAACTTGTTTAAAAAAAATTCCAATCTCTATTGAAGTCGTGAGTAGGATAATTTAAAAAGTTATTGCGTCAGAGATATACTTTTTTCTGATAATTTATTTTATTCAATAAACCTTTATATCTCTAAGAAAATTTATGACTTTTAAAGAGTGTTTGCGTTTTTATGAAGAAACTGTGCAAACTGAAGAAATTTAACATTTTTCTCCCTTCTCCAGTGAATAATTGTGCACCTGCGAGCAACTTTTCATCCCTGTTCCAAAAAAGGATATGAATGTTTTTGTTTTTCGATACGTCCTAGTATTCATTATTATAGTGGCTTTATTCCTTTATCGAACGTTATCAATAAAAAAAATTGATCTAAACTGCCAGATGAAAATTGTATGTATAAAAACACAAAAAAATAAAGAGAACTTGTAAATTAGTTTCTAATAAATAAATTATCATTCCAACTGTGTTTTGCAATTGCTGAACAAATATTGAAACTGTTGACTGAAACCTTGAATAAGTATTGGGATACCTCTTTGACAGTATAATCTTGTTGATAAGAGAATAGTCACTCATGTACACTTCAGTTTCAGAGCTCTTGTGAAACATTAGTCTTCTGTTATTTTTTTTTTAATACGGACTATTGATTGCACACAATCTGTACTTGAAGAAACTACAGGAACTTATCTGCAGAGAATATTGTCACGTAAGTTTTCCCCTTCTCTTGCTTGTTCCAAGTAGAAAATATACTCATTCGTGATTTTTATATATATTTATTAACAGAAAACTTTTGAATAAAACTCGATTGCCTAGTGATTTATTCAATAGAATTTCGCTGATTATTAATAAGTTTATAAATTAAGACTTCCTTCTTAAACAAAATCTCTCGTTTGTATCACGCATTATCGTTCTTTGCATTCTTCGCAATTTATTTAATACTTTAGAATTGTTTTCATTTTTTTCAAGCTCGGAAGTCCCTGATTTCCCTGAATTCATTGAATGTTCCTAATTTTTTTAATATTATTAATTCCTGAAATTCCCCTAATTGTCGGGCATACCTCAAAATTATTACGGGCCGGAAAATTCCACAACAGCATGATTCCGGCACGTGATCCGTCTGGCCAGATTCACTCTCTTTTTTCCACTCACGACTCACAACTCTTGCCAGCCGAGGATCACAACCAGTGGAAACGTTTTCCGAAAATAATTGTAGAAAACGTTTAACATTTTATTAAAAACAGAAAAAAGGTGGAAATAAAAAGAAAAAGCCAATAAAAGCCAGCCCCCATCCCACTTCCTTAGGAGAATAAAAAGGTGTATTTTTTCACACGCTAGGATAATTATTCTTTCATTCTACAAGCGTCCTAAATTTTTAAAATTGATTATAATTGACATAGATATTGCTTTGTAATCCTGGACGCTTGATAATGAAGAATTAAGCGTAAGTAATCACTCATAAACATCTTTTCCTTTTTGAGCGTTCAGCAACTTGTAATTTTCATCCAAAAATGAACAGTATTAGTTTTTTTTTTAAATATTATTCATAATCTAGAAAAAAGTATCTCAGATTTTCGCTTGCGCTCGAGCACTCGACGCACGGAGGACGGTGGATGGGAGCATGGTGGGTTCCCCACCACGTCTTCCCTGCTCTCAGTTTCCGAGAGCCAGCCAATGGGAAGGCCACAAGGCCCACTCTCCTTCCTGCCGACGGCGCTCGAGCCGGCAGCCGCCTGCGAGTAGAGAGTAGGGAGAGTAGTCAGCAATGACAGTTGCTTATAAGCATTCGCCGAGGGTAGAAGCATCCGCTCTGCCCTCTCCGAATAAACACAAATGTCTTTCAAACTAGTTTTAAATTCACTCGCACCGTAAGTCCGTTTCCTTTTCCCTCGTTTTCTTTTTCTCTTCCTTGGTTCTTGGAGGTCGGCCTCCTGCCAGCCCCGCACTCAGCCCGAGCCTCCCGAATGCTTCGGCGTGATCCGCTCAACAAAATATTATTTTTTGTTTGGAGTCGTGAACGTCGGCTTTCTGTCGTTCCTGGACAACCTGAGTTTTGGTGGTCGGCCTCCCGCTAGCCCCGTACTCAGCCCAAGCACCCCGTCAGAATCCGCTCGTTCTGACCTCAAGTCAGAATTCCACCAGCTCCATCCTCACCACCCTCCCCTGCCCCTTACGTTTTGCAACATAATCGTTTGAATTCCGTCAGAGTCCTCCTAGCCTCTTATGCCTAGAGCGGGAAGACGACGCCCCCGCTGTGGCTCATATCCAAATCTCTGAATTTGCCACAGTTCTCCAAATCCAAAAATATCCTGAATTCTGTGCATCTTCCAAATTTCCTAATTTCATTCCATTTCTTCAAATCCTGAAATATTCCAAATTCCCTAAATGCCAGTATCCTTCAACTTTCTCAAATTCTTCAATATTCTAATCTCCTTGTATATACGTAATTCTCTGAATTCCTTGAATAATCGGAATTCCCTGAGCTTCTGAAGATCTCTGAATTCCTTGAATATTCGGAATTCCCTGGGCTTCTGAAGATTTCTGAATTCCTTGAATTTTCGGAATTCCCTGAGTTCCTGAATATCCCTAAATTTCTTTCATATTCTTTATTCCTTGAATTTCCTGAATTCTCTTAAGTCTCTGAATTCATTCAATTATTCTGAATTCCACTGAATTCTTTGCATTATTTTCAAGTCCTAGGAATTCAGGGAATTCCCAGAATTTAGGAAATGCCACAAACCCACGGAATTTAGGTGATTGAGGGAATTTCACGAATTCAAAGAACCAGGTTAATTCCACGATTACAGGCAATTCCAAGGATTCAAAATAATGGAAGAAATCTAGGGAATTCAGATGAAAGAATTTGAAATTATTTTGAGGCCATGTGATGAGTGGGTCACGTGACCAGATTCGTACCTTACCGGCACTTTTTTATTTCCTAACTTATTTTCACACAAAGCGCCACATCGAGTTGAAAATTTAGAAGCACTAATAAAGGTGGGTTTCATCCAGAATTTTTATAATGGTGAAAAAGGCTTCTTTTGCTTTTTTCATGATTATTAAAATTTAGGACCATGTGGTCGATGTGGCTATTCGTGTGAAAATAAGTTAGGAAATAAAAAAAGTGTCGGTGAAATTTTTTTTGTAGACGTCCAACGTCAGAGCAATCGTTAAAACTACCACTCCAATGCCAAAAGACTTTTTTCTAATATGGATAATAAAGTCACGATTTTTCGATTGTTTAATGTTTTTCCGCCTTCTTATCATGAAAAAAATAAAATCTCAAGTTAATATAGATAAGAAATATATTCGTTAACTTATTTTCTTAACTATACTACTTTCAGCATCTCTTGTTATTTCAACATCAATTCTTACAGGAAAAATGATTTCATCATGGACATGTTCTGCTATCATTATTGTAACTGTGATTACTGTGTCACCAGTTCTCGGAAGTTCAATAGAAGTTACAAACACAAATTCACCGACTGACATTGGTATACATTGCATATCTTAAAAAATTATTCACTTTCTCAAAATAATTTCTATTTTCATTACACACAACTTTTTATGATTCAGATTTGCGATTAGTTTCACGAGAAGAGTGGAATGCTCTTCCACCAGAAGAGCCTTTAAAAAAATTGACCACGCCTGTGAAGTACGTTTTCATCAGCCACACAGTTACAAATTTTTGCTACACACAGTCTGACTGCACAAAGCAAATCAAAAATATTCAAACCCGTCACATGGAATCAAATCACTGGTCAGACATAGGCTACAATTTTCTTCTTGGTGGTGATGGTCTGGCATATGTTGGCCGCGATTGGGATTACGAAGGAGCACATACATTGCATTACAACAATATCAGTATTTGCATATCTTTCATTGGAAATTTTAATGATGTTGTGCCAACGGAAAATCAGCTGGAAGCTGCAAAAAAGCTCCTTGGATTGGGTGTTGAATTGGGTAAAATTAGTGAGGATTATATTCTTCTTGGACAGAGACAGGTTGCTCAGACTTTGAGTCCTGGGGATGCTCTTTACCGTACCATCAAGACTTGGCCACACTGGTTATCTGTTAATAATAAACCAGGAGAACCTATACATCCAGATGTACCGGGTATGTTAATTAGGGTTGCCCTCATTTATGTTGTGAAACAAAATTTCGGAATTTTTTCGTTCTCAGTCCTAGCTTTGTTCAAATTATCTAGAAAATCATCTCCGAGCGAGATCGGTCAATATTAACCCGCACCCAAGAACTATCATGATACTATTCAGAATACTTTAGGAAATTGGAATCGGCCAGAATTTGCAATATTATCAAATTTTAAAACCCTCTCATGAGGCCCTATGAGAGCGGGAAATTTGACATCCAGATATGACCTTGATCAGTCAAAAATTTGATCTGGGAAGGTCATAGCAAGGTCGCACAACGTACATCAGGATGACTCGACTAGGATGCATTCTTGAAGAAAATGTCCAACGCAAGAGCTGTAGCATTTTCGAACCCCGATTGATTGGTGACCCTGATCTTGACCTTGCCATGACCTTCCCAGGTCAAATTTTCGATTGTTTGTCATCATATCTGCACGTAATATTTTCGTTTTTTTACTAAAAGAGGCTGTTTTATCATAAAAAATGGAACATCTGAATTTCCAGTTGAAATATTTAATTTTTAACAAAACAAAAAAACAATTTTTCAACAAAACAGTGCAATTATCAACCAACAAACATGTTAATTTAAATTCAAAAATTGTTTAATTCAACCAAAAAAGACAAATTTTCAATTAAATAGATGAGTTTTTTGATACATAGTTGAATTTTCAACTGACAAAGACTAAATTTCTACCGAAAGAGATAAATAAAATAAATAAAAACAATAAAAAAAGCAATAAAAGCAAAAGATTAAGCAATATAATTATTTATAGTTTAATGTAAGAAAAAATACCCAAACACGTAAAGTTAAATTTTTAATTAAATACGTATTTGTACTTTGAACACTGATAAAAAAATCATGACCCAAAAAATTAAATATATTTTACACATTTTTTAGAGAATAATCTAATTCGCTATTTTCTTTCGTTTATACCACGAAAACTTGTTTAAAATCTCAGGAGAACAACGAAAAATATTAAGAAACATGAAAATATTCAAATTTGTTAAAAAATTGCCAAAGAAATAAGTTTTTTTTCCTTCAATAAGATATATATTTAAACATATAAGTATTGTTTGAATAGTTCACAATTTATTATTAAAAAATAATAATATTTATCACATTTGTTATAAGACTCATGAAACCTATAATATATACCTATTTTGTGGCTTTTACTAGAATAAATTGTTTTAAATTGTTTAAACAATAAACAATTATTTGAAAAGTGAGTGTAAATATGGAAGTTATCCATTCATGAGTATTTAAGAAAATATATATATATATTCCTTTAATGTGATCATCAACTTTACTGTTACGAGAAATTCTCAATTAGCACTTATGAGGGATTATTTAGGGTCCCATAAAAAGATCTTAAAATTTTATAATATTCAAAATAACGGAAAATTCTAATTTCCTGAAGTACTTGAATAGGATCATCTATCACAAGTTCCAATAGTGTCATATTTTTGCGTTAAAATCATTGTCTTTTTCCATCCTAAATCAATGGGAAATTTCATGGTCTTTAGGGCACGGATTATTATTATCCGATTTTATTTAAATTTTAATATAATTTTTTTAGGTATTTGAATAATAGTAGGATGTAAGAACCACATAAATATCATTTTTAAAAATAAGAACCACCCTAATGTTGATATCAAATAATAAATGAATAGTTCAAACATAATTGACATTGTTTACAAGTGAGAAAAGTTGTAAATCTCGTAAATTCCCATATGGAAGATTGATATTCATTATTTCCGAAAATAATCCTATAAACCACATAATTTTTTATGTTTCAGCCACAAACCATTGAGCCCTGTGGATGCTCTTTATTGTATCATCCAGATCCCGAAATTTTGAATGATTTGTTGATTTTTAGGAATGTTCGACAGGATAATGAATTGACTGTTGTACATTACATCTCTTGCGGTTAGGTTGCAGAAGGCTGTTATCCTATGATCGCTCCGTGTCTTCGAAGCACCAGTCAAATAATCAAAATATCCATTTTCTAGTGTTGTATATTTTTTCTTCGATACATTTGTATCAAAAACCATTACAAAATTATTGTAATTAGAATGAAAAATATTAAAATCTGTACGAAAAAAATTCCCTCTATAAACGATTTATTTAAAAGGCAAATCCAGATAAAATATTACTTATATGCAATGGTATTAAAAGTTCATTTTTTGAAAATGTAAAAAATTAAAATAAGTATAAATTGGAAATTAAATAGGTAGATATAATTAGGTTTGTCCCAGATCAGGGAAAACCTGCAAATTAGGGAAAGCCAGGGAAAATCAAGGGATTTTTTTTTATATTTTGAAAGTCAGTGAATTTCTATAGATCTTAAACTCTTAAGGATAATAAATTTTAAATAAAAAAATTTAATTGATTTGTTCCGTTTATAAAAGATACTATGTTATTAATGTTATCAAATTAAGATTCCATTTTTAATATTAATGTTTAGGGAAAATTAAATATTGAACCACTTTTCAAAAAATTCTTTTTGCTCAAAGATTCATAATTTGAGTTGAAAATTCATCTCTGGTAAAAAATTCTTTTTTCTTTGGTTGAAAATTAATTTTTTTAACTGAAAATTTAACTAGTCCAGATGAAGATTCAACATTATTAATAAAATTCATCTCTTAGGGAAGAGTCTATCTATTTTGTTTAAAAATGAGATTTTTAAATTGAAAATTCAACTAATTAGGTTATTATTATTAGAATTATTCTTCTAATTCTAATTGTAATTACGATTAGTGATTATAGAATTATTATTAGAATCACAATTAGAAGGTTGAAAATTTAAAAATTTGGTTAAACATTCAACTACTTCGTTGAAAAGTCATCTTTTTGTTCGAAAATCCAACTTTTCAGTTGAAAATTCGTCTTTTTGGACGAAATTTTTTATTGCAAATGCATCATTTATGGCAGAAAATTAATTTGGTTTGGTTGTGATAAATACATTTTATATTTTTAATCTCAAATCGTTTTTCTCAGTTTAAAAAGATTCTATGTTAAAAATGTTACAAGACTAAAATATAAAATTTTCAGGTAAAAATAAGAAAAAAGTCATAGAATTTGGAAAATAAACTTTTGCAGTCCCTCTGTATAAATAAATAAAGAAAAGAATGTTCTCTTCTTTTTTTCATCGAAAAAAAATAATCGCTATTGAATTTTATGCAGAACTCAACTAGAGATAAAAAGAGATTAATGTCTGAACCACCTGTTGGGATTCACTTGACTGATAACAATTGATAAGCCTGAGGCATATATTTCAAACACATATATTTCCACAAGATACATATTATCAGTTTCGTAAATTTGCTTCATCTGTCATCTTTATATGAAATTTTATGATTCTCCATAAACAAAAGACTCACGAGTCAAATGAAACCTGGAATAATTATTAATTTAAGCTGCTGCGATAGTCAGTTGAGGTCCTGATGTACCTTTTTAGAAGTTCGTTTACAAGGCAGATGATTGCAGTATTTTGCAACTATTTTATTGCAAAAATAATTCGCTCATCAACTACAGCTCTCATGACGACATCCAAAAATGAAATAGTTAAATTAGTAACTCAAAAAATTGATTTTCAGAAAAAAAGAATCTTTAACAAATATTTTAATAGCTGCAAATTAAAAAATTGATTTTCAACAACGACAAAACGAATTTTCAACACAAAAGTTAATTTTCTTGAACTACTTAACCTTGTAAAACTTAAACCTATGTATAAAAAAATACATTCACATATATAGATTGTCCGATTTTTAGCTGGAAACAATCAATTTTCAACCAAAAAAGACTGATTGTTCAACAAAATAGTTGAATATTCAACCAATAAAATGAATGTTAAACAAAATAGTTGAACTGCTAACCAAAATCTGAATTTTAAATCCAGAAGGACCAATATTCTATCCGGAGAGACAAATTTTCAACAAAACAGTTGAATTTTCTACCCAAAAAAAACTAAATTACAATAAAATACATCAGTTTGCAATAAAATTGTTGAATCTGATATGCTCCTTACTTTTGGTTGGGATTTGTTGGATGTAGTAAGGATATACGTCGGGATAAAGGATGTTTCTCTACTAAGAAAGGGTGACAAGGAATTATCTCATGAGATAATAAGAGATAGGAGAGGTAGGGGACTCACAGGAGGGAGTGAGAGGGAACGTTGTCATCTCTGTAAAGAAGGGATGTATGGTGGATAGGCTTCAAGGTAGGTGTGATCGTAAGAGGGAAAGAGATAGCGGATAGAAGAGTGATCTGGAGAATACCAGAGGAGAGTGAGAGGATAAATGTCGAGAGAGGTGGAAAGGGGGGTGTGATGTGTTCATCTCGTAAGATAGAAAGAGATAGCAGGTTGGAAGAGTGATCTAGAGACTACAAGAGGAGGAAGTGAGAGGATTAATTCAAGGGAGGTGGAAAGAGGGATTGATATATCTATCTCCTAAGATAGAAAGAGATAGCGAGTGTTTTAGATTTTTTTTTGCTCTAGAAAGAACTGAGTTAGGGGAGTTTTGATTTGTTGGTCAGGGGAGAGGGGAGAAGTTAGTGAGTGTATCGGCTGAGAGGGCTGGTATGCCAGCTGTCTCAGCGGAAATGTGTAGGCTGATATGCCAGCTAACCAGTTAGCGGAGAAAAGAAGGGGAAGAAAAGTGACCAGAGAAAAACAAAGAATTGTGTATGTTCGAATTTCCTTTATTTGTATTAGATTCTTACGATGGCTGATAATAGATAAGCGCCGAACAGTAAAACGTCGGAGTTGGTTGTTGCTACCTCACAAGAGGGCGAGGGCGATGCGTTGTCAATTGTCCTCTGGCTGGTTTCCAGCTGGAGGAATCTTGAAGTCGAGAGAGACAGAGAGAGTACTGTTGTGCACGGCAATGGCTTGCGGTGGAAGCCTAGGGCTGGCTACCAGCTGTAGGTACCTACTGCTGGCTTCCAGCTGTAGGGTTTAAGTGAGAGGGTTCTGGCGACCAGCTCCCAAACAATTTCTGTCGTTCTGGCCTCATGCGCGCCCTTTTAACTGGGAGGCTGCGTGGGCGTTGCGTGGGAGTTGAGCAGAGAGGGTAGAAAATCGTTGGTGGGAGATGCGCGCGTCGAGTTTCGAGGGCGCTCTACTCGCGACTCTCGCCTCTCTACTCGCCCTGCGCCTTGCTGACGTCACTGCTGACGTCACTTCATGGAGTACCTATTTCTCTCTCTTTCTAACTTGCGGGTCTAATTACTAGTTATTATAATTTAAAATGGTGGCCTATTGAATGAATAAACGTCGTCTGCGAGAGTGTTTTAAATCTACCAATAAAAGAGTCTGGCTCTATGCGAGCCGCGTATAACAAATCGTCAACGAAAAATGACCAATTTTGAACCAAAAATGAAATAGTGAAACTTGCCGCTAAAAAGATTGATTGTTAACCACCCAAAAAAAAAGTTTCAAATAAATGATAAAATTTTCAACCAGAGAGATGGATTTTCAACCACTAAAATGAATTTTTAGCAAAGTGATTCGTTCCACCACTCTGAAGCAATCTGTATAAAAAACACGTTCTGAATTATGTACCATGGGTGGATCTAATATGTGTATAATCATTTGTGCTCATTTCATGAACACTCTGCTTTCTCCTAGGCAAAAAATAAATGTGCTTCCACTGGTAATAATGAAATAAAAAGATTTCATTTACTGTCATTTACTGTTTTTCTTTTTTTTTAATCAAATACTGAAAAATGAGAAAATTTCACGGCCTAGACTATCCTGGAAGCTTTTCTGATATTTTTTTCCAGGAATGTCTCAAACTAAAGGTCTTCAGATGTGTATTGAAAAATAAAATTTTTCTATGTCATTATATCATTAACTTTGTATCCTAGGTTGAAAAATAAGAAAATAAAATAAGTTAATTTTTCAGACCAATATTTTTTCAGACTTGGTTCAAATTGTTAGTTTTGAAATGTATATCTGTATTTTAGAATAGAATTTACTATATTATAGTATTGTTTTTAATCAATATAAAAAATAAGAATAATGGGGAAACTTAATTTTTAGTCCACTTGCTGGAATCTCTTCTTTTGGTCCGTTTTTTCTTGGGTAATGACTCAAACTGGAGACTTTCACATAAAATACGCGTTTGAAAATAAAATTTTCTATGGCACAGTATTTCTTTTTTTTTAATAGTATTTTTCTATAATCTATATATTCTATAATTTTCTATATATAGTAATGTTTTTCTGTTACTCATTTTTTCTTATTCAGCTCTGAAGATTTACCATTGAAAATCCTTCAATTTTTATGATTTTGGAAATCTAAAGTCAAGTTTTCAATTTTAAATATTATAAAGTGAAGAAATTACATATGAAAAGAGTCAAAATTACAGAATTTTCAAGTGCCAATTTTAAATTTGCCATATTTTTAATTCAAGTTTTCACTCCTAAAGATTTAACATTCAATGTTATACATATAATTTGGAAATGTTGAAATGGCAAACTATTAAATTTTAGAGGTGCATGAACTTCATGCTTCTATAAATTAAAATTCAAGTTGTCAATTCCGAATGTTTAATTTGAAAACTTTCATAATTTCGAATTTTAAATTGTCAAGATTCAAAACTCTGAATTTCAACGATTTACAATTCAAAATTTTGCAATTTTCAATAGTTACAATTGAAAAGTGTTCAATTTTGAAGATGCATTAATAAAATTGGTTAAACTTGAATGATTTCGTGACCCTGAAAGGTTGTGAATCGACAATATTTTCTTGAAAAAGTCTGCATTTCCATGACGTCATGCTAAAATACTGAATTCAAAGCTTGTATGAAGCTGTATAGTTTCCTTATCCGTACAGCAGTGCAGTAACTTTTCAGAATTTTCCAAAATTGAAAATATTTTGTTTTTTTAGTTAAAAAATAAGTGTGAAAAAACTAGTGAGCCTTGTGAAACTCATGGATGAACTTGGTTAAAAATTATTTGCAGTTTGCCTTATGATTTCATTTTGCGGGTTTGATGCATCAGTATCAGAATCATACGGATTCAGAATCTTTATTGTTTATGTCATAAAGCTCATTTTAGTATCCGGCAGCCACTCGCTTCAACTGCGTATTGTAAGAGGCAAGATCGTTAAAATGCATCGCTCGTATCTTCGTGTTCAGAAATCTCACTATGCTCAGCTTTCTCCTACATACGAGTATACATTTTTCAATTTAAACTTTATAACCATAATTTTCCTACAGCTATAACCATCGGTTTCTAATATAAATTTTTATACATTATAAAAATAGATACTCATCTCCAATCATAAGCGGGTTCCAGATCTTGCTTGGATCAGTATATCGTGAGTTTATTGTGAAACAGAAGGTATATTTTCTTGATAACAGTTTCAATATTAAACAATAGACATATTACACATAGGGACTAAATTCACAAATGGCGATATAAAAAAATTAATTTTGGATCTTTTGTCCAGTTTTCGAAGATCGAACAAACATCAACAAAATTTAAATCATGTATAATCTATATTGATAGCAACAATAATAGAACATCAGGGTGGTCAAAACGTAATCAAAGAAACAAGCAAGTACTATTGGGAATGGTGGTCGACCAGTTCGCCAACTGGTGACAAAAATCAGAACTAGGAAGAGAAGTTACTCTACTATCAAAGCTCAAGTGAAAAGTGTGAATAAACCAGTCAAAGGAACATTTTAATTTGATGAACGTTAATGTACACCTGTTGTTCACCTAATTATGGAGACATCAGTGCTCTTCACTACTAAGGAGTCTAAAATTCGAATCTTTTGCTCTGTTTTTGGCTATAATACCACAGCGGTTAAAAATCCGGAATTGAGTTTTCACCACCAAAAGATTCGACTGTTGGAAGTCTCAGCAGAGAAAAGCACTCCTGTCTCCATAATAAGGTGGCCAACGGGTGCAAATTTTCGTTTATCAAATTAAAATGCTCGTTTTACTGGTTTATTGACACTTTTCACTTGAGCTTTGATAGTAGAGTACCTTCTCTTCCTAGTTCTGATTTTTGTCACCAGGTGGCGAAATGGTCGACCACCATTCCCAATACTACCCGTTTGTTTCTTTGATTACGTTTTGACCATCATGATGTCCTATTATTATTGCTATCAATATAGAACGACGAGTCCAAACGCGACGAGTGCTTTTCACTTTCGACATTTTTCATTATTTGGATCACACTTTAATAATTGATACAGACGAAATCACAAAAACACTCGCCAATATAACCTCAAACCAACCTACTTGTCATCTACTTGTCATCTACTTGTCTTCAAGAGGTTAAAGATGGAGCCCGACTGAAAAAAATGCATAGCCGAGTTCATGGCACTGCAATCAAGAGCTATGAAACAGAGCTGGTTCAAACTAGATTTAAGATATTAACCCTGTTTTAGCCATGAAATAATTTTCCAAGTTTGGACCAAACTTGTAATTGCGCAAACATTTGGCAATTTCCACACGGGACGTTTGACGAATAATAATTTATTTTAAATTTCTTAAATATCACAAAAACTTTTCGAGCAATTAACTAATGAAGCAATACACGTGCGAACACTCCGGAAGCTGCTCGACGAAAGATGGCGAATCTCGAGCGGCCAAGTGCTGCTGTCTTCTTTGACAACGATATGAGTCCTGATTGGCGGGAAAAGAATCTTTTGATTGGCGTTGCTATGGAAGAGGGTCCCACTCGCTTAGCCGTTGATCCATCGCAGCAAGCTTGGCGGGAAATTTCAAATAGTTTGAGTAACTTCAATTGACAAAAGGCGTCTCAATTGATTCTTGAAGTCTCTCTTTAGGTTAGGATGGATAAGAACTCTTCCGAAAGATCAGCTATTTCAGCGAATACATAAATAAAAAAAACGAAATAGGCAAAATCAATTCTTAATAGTAAGGAACTAAACTAAATGAACTTGTTGGAAAACCGTGCAGCTTCCGGACTCTGATAATTAAAATCGAGTCTCTCAATTGTATTGAATTTTTATTTTAACAATTTCTTGATCTTCTTACTTTCTTATTTCTCAACTCATAATGAAATTTTCTACCGCGAAGTTGAGTTTCAAAATCCTTCCGCACGTATATGAAAGGACAAAAAAGTCATAATCTTTTTATGTTCTGGAAAAGGTTCTCTCTTGAACCTATTGATCGACTCCTTTTGTGATAGTTGGATTCTTAGTGTAAACAGTGCCACTCTCTATATGAAACTGCTTCTGAAAAATGAACTTTCCTTCAACCTTGTAAGGAAGGTCGATTAAGCGGAAGCACTTGAAGCCTCAGAACAGCTATTTTGAAAGGTTCTCTTAGGTCCACATAAGCCATATGTCACCCAATTTAAAAAATACAAAAAATTTAGAAGTGCTGACTACAAATGTTGTCCTTAAGGTTTTTTAAATTCAGAGGGTATCTATTAAGGGGATTTACAAAAAATTAAGAAACAAATTTTTCTTTTTCATTGATTTTTTGTTGTTTTTATTTTTTTAAAGTATTGCATATTTTGTAATTGTACAGACACAAAAAGAGAAAAGTTAAACGACTAGTCAAGGAAAGTAAAGATAAAATCAAAACAGAAGAAAAGAAAAAAATGTAAAAAGATTTTGAAGGAACCATGAAATTATTATTTGAAGAAATGAAGGAAGGAAAAAGTACAGAGTTTGTCAGAATGAGAAACAGCAAAGGTGAAATGATATATGATACAGAAAGGATGATAGACGCTTTAAAAGAGTCTTCTAAAAAATTATTAGGATGTGAAGATATAGGACAAGAGAATTGCGACATAGAACATAATGCATTGGATAATCCAATCGAAAAAGTCTGTGTCATTGAGGTTAGAGATATAATTGAGAATTCAAAAACGGTGAGGCTGCTGGTGTAGAGAGTATTAGCGCAATAAGTGTCTAAAAATGGCCCTCTTCGACGAATAAGGTGTAGATCTCGAAACAGTGAAGGTACGTGGGTTAGCTCTCGCAGATGACAAGATTGTTCTGGCAGAATCAATCGAGGATTTTCAAAGAATGCTGAATAAATATAATACAAGCATGAGGAACATGGGCCGCAAAATTCCTGTAAATAAAACAAAAATCATGGTGTTTGAAGGGAAAAGTGAGAAAACAATGTGCAACATTGTCCCAAATGATGAGAGATCAGAACAAGTTGACAGGTACTTATATCTGGGTAGCCTATACAGTAGCGACGGAAGGTTTCATTTATTTCAAAACTAAAATCTTAACTGATTAATTACCCTGGTCAACACCATAATGTCTTAAGGTAACCAACATATTTGCTTGGATCAACTAACAGATATGGTATTATCAACCAAATTTTCTTAAGTCAACCCATATATTTCATTTTACATATAACCATATTTCATGGTTAATTATTTATAGTAATATAATAGGTATTTTTTTGACATACTTCAGACCAAATAAAAGGAGATTAGTTGGTGAATCCTTCATTGCACACTTTCAGTAGCCAACGTTTCGAAAACAAAATGTTTTCCTCATCAGGACGAAAATTTTTTGAAGTTCATCAACATCTTAAATATCTGTAGATTTCTATTCCTCTTCTTTCTTGCTATATAAATATATGAAATAATTTTAGTTTTAATTAATATTCAAGTAGATTTTTTTTTTAAATTTTTGAGGTTGCTTTTGTTTGTTACAAATGAAGAACTAAATTTATTTTCTAACCTTAAAATGTCGTTAACTTTGTCTGGAATATCAACTTTACTAAAATTTATTATCCAAGGATCTTTAGAATCACAGTTATTTGTATCTTATGTTTATTTATAATGATAGGTGCTTGAACTTTACTTTTTATTTTTAAATTTTCAAGTTTTTTTTATAATCTTGTTTATCTTTTAAATTATTTTTTAAAGTATTTAATTGCATTTCTAAAATTTTTGTATACATATTAGTAGGTAATGAGTAGCATTAGTAATATTCTTTGGTAATAAATTTTCAAATCTACAATTGACAAGAAATGATTCTCTAGTTTTTAAATTATCAATTCTCTTGTTCAAATTGATGAAATTTTTTACATCTGTAAAAGAATTTGGAAAATTATTTTTGATTTTGTTAATGTACATATTGCTGTGAAAAAAACACAATTCTATTGAACTTAAATTAATTAATTTAAATTACTAACACTTAATACATAAGATGAAATGACCTACAAATTATGACATAACAGATTTTTTCTTATATACTAACTAGAGGAATGGATTCAGCGCTTGTGAGAAATGACCAGTGCCGTGACTAAAGTTTTCATAAAAAGATTTATATTATAAGATCTATATTTTTTAGAATATGTTTATATTATTTAGAATATATTGGTCTGAAAAATCAACTTCTTCATTTTTCTTATTTTTCAACCTAGGATACAAAGTGAACGATACAATGACATAGAAAAAATTTATTTTTCAATACACACCTGAAGACCTTTAGTTTGAGCCGTTCTTGAAAAATAATATTAGAAAAGCTTCCAGGATTAGTGATGCATATCGAGCCGAGAAATTCTCCTTATCGTTCGAAATCGATTGAAATTTTACAAATTTTTCGAGCCAGATTTTTCAAACTTCTTTTGTTTTTGTTCGTATCGTATCGTCTGAAGACTCGATCAATGTGCTCGTTGAATGTCAGTTCTCAAAATGTCTATAGAAAATGGAAATAGAGCAAAACGCAAAAAATCCAATGAAGAAAACGAGGAATCAGATGTGGAACTGACTGGAAGCTTTCACAAATGAAATATTTTTGATTAAGAATAAATTATATAAATCTATTATGACATTTGTTTTTAGGTTTTTAACGTATGATTTGTTAATTTATCAAAAGACTCATGTTTATAATATTCTTAGATACTTACAATATATAATATGTAGAATTTTCGGTAATTCTAGCATATAATAAAAAATAAATAAATAAATAAACAACTTATGCTCTGTACACCTGTTAATTCAGCCGAGAGAAAAAAACTGCAGAAAGCACAAAGTTTCGAACCAGATGGAGAAGACATAACGCAAAACCTTTGGAGGAGTCTTTGAATATTTTCGAGAAAATGACTGTAAGATGGCACGAAGCAAACTGTGTTCAGCATAATCGAATGAAGACAGTAAAATTATTAAAATGGTGGACAGTTATACAACTGGTTTAATGCGGCATCTCCGTAAACTTCATAAAGAGACGTATGCAGAAACATATCCAAATAATCAATCCAGCTCTGCATCCTCGAAAGAAGTAATTATATTTTAATATATAAAATAATACTGTATTTAACATTATCACAGCAGACTTAAATAACAACAACCAGTATTGAGGAGTACAGTTATTTTATAGTTGAGATATTCTGTGATAAAGAAACATTAGGGAGGAGGGAAAATACAAAAATTAATCGAATCGTTTTGAGCTGAAGGAAAAAAAAATGGTGGACTGACTGATTTAACAAGTCAAAAAAGAGTTTCTATTTATTCGAAAATTATTATAGAAATTTTGTTGTATATACAGTTTTTGTTAGGGAATAAGAATAAGAAATTAGATAAAAAATGTTATTCAATTAACAATTTCTCAGTGGCGTGTAAAAAA
This sequence comes from Andricus quercusramuli, assembly GCA_932178445.1. Taxonomy (NCBI): domain Eukaryota; kingdom Metazoa; phylum Arthropoda; class Insecta; order Hymenoptera; family Cynipidae; genus Andricus; species Andricus quercusramuli. The sequence goes on from CAKNXH010056802.1 coordinate 71,676, forward strand.
CATGTTTTTCTTTAATTGAGCTAATGCAGACTTTTTTAAAAATGTTTGAATACGTCCAAATTAATAGTTCTTCAGTTTGTATCAAATAAATATGCTATTATTTTACTTTCATGGAGAAAAAAATGTTCATGCTGTTTAAGGGGGAACGTTGTATAAAAGGTTAAGAATAAGGCAATTTTCATTATTGTTTTCTTTTAAAGAAATTTTATATTTGACACACTATTCGTAAAACGGTCTTAAAAACAGAAATTTTCTGAGTGCAAAAATATTTTTTTCACGTTTTTCAAAAACAAAACGAAAATGCTATCAGGAGAAAATACCTTGTTAATAAGAAATGTGATTAGTAGTTAATCCTATAAAGTGAAAAATTTTTCAGAGTTTATAATAAATTTGAAGTTATGAAAGAAAAGAGCGATTTTTCGGTGAAAATGTTATGCTTCATAAATTTGTTTTAAAGTTTTTTTGCTCAATATTTCATAGCCTGTAGTTTCAAATAGAAGGTATTACTATTTTATAAATGTACGAAGAATCGAACCACGATCAAATGAGTATTTCTTTAGATATATCTTGCCCACAAATTCGAAAAATGCTGATTTCTTTGATTAGAGCTCAAGAAATTTCAGGTTTGACATTTTCATATTTTTCCAAAAAAGTGTTTCTTTAAATTTAACTCAATCCGAGATTTAAAAGAAAACTAAATTGAACAAAATATGTATTTTTGATTTGTAATTGTTTATTACTGTTGATTAGCAGAAACTGTATATACAAAAAGTTTTTCAGAAAATAAAACGATACAATGAATGGCTAAGATATCTTTGCTATCAGTTGATTTCGATTTTAGGTATTTGTTCAAGAAACCTTCAATAAAAAAGTAGTCGACTGGGTAGCGAAAAAGTACCTTCCGTATACTTTTTTCGATGATGATGATGATACGCAAAGTTTCTTTCACTACCTGAATCCAAAGGCAGACGTACCCATGCGCATGCAGCTCAAATGTTTCACTGAATGACGATTTAATGAAATGGAGAAGATTGTTATGGATATTTTACAAAAAAATCAATCGAAAATTGCATATGCCGTTGATGGCTGGACATCCATTGCTAATCGGTCGTATTTCGGAGTGACAGGCCATTTCATTAACGATAATTGGGAACTGCATTCTCTGACGATCTTTTTTCTTCCTGCAAATGGTCAATATTCAGGCCTAGAGGTCGCAAAAATTTTCCATGATGCTCTTGCCTCTTATGATCTGAGGGAAAAGATTTCAGGTATCACTTTGGATAATGCCGCTGCGAACACGACTTTCATGAGGGAATTGTCCTATTTAATACCAAGTTTTGATGCCGAAGATGGACACTTTAGATGTTACGCACACATCTTAAATCTGAGTGTCCAAGATATGCTAGGCGTACTAAAAATTGATGAAATTCATGATGGAGGAAATGAAGACAATTTTGATGGAACTGTTGAAGGACAAGATGAGGCTGAAAACATCGAAGATGATAAAGAGATGGTGTTTCCTTTGGTGAAACTACGAAATCTTTTCAAACTTCTGAAGAGGTCGGAACAATGGCAGATTAAGCTGAAAAATTGTTGTGAGATGATCGGGATGGAGATGTTGCAACCTAATGTTGACATGTCTATAAGATGGAATTCGACGTATTCCATGATTTGGACTGGGACGAGAATGCAACGTCCATTAACTCTTTTCTGCAAACTGAATCCGGAACTGGAGAAGTATCTCATTTCTGAGTACGAGTGGTTGCTGCTGTCAAGGGTTTTTGAATACCTTCGCCACTTCAAACTTCTGACTGATGCTCTTTGCGGTGAAAAGTACGTCACCCTTCCTTTTGATAGTCGACGGATTCAATATGCTTTTAGACAAGATAGAAGAATCAATCACTGATCTGACGAATATGACTGATCCTAGCACGGTTGATGAATCCATGCTTGAAGCATTGGCAGCTACAAAAGACAAGTTACTGAAACATTATCTAAAGAGTAACTGGATTTACTGTGCGGTTCTAATTCTAGATCCAAGGCACAAACTCGAAATGTTTTACGAAACATCTTGGGGAAAAGGAATGGTTGCTGCCTCGTTACAGAAATTCGAAAATGTCTATCGGACATCGTACTATAACAAAGATGTAATAAGCCAATGTATATAATCACAAAAAGATTTCTTTATTAGGTGTAATTACTTTATTTCTACAACTCATTATATTTGTAATGTACAAGAAGTACATAATGTTTGAATTCAATTCCTTGTTGAGTACAATTTTACATTGAATTGAGTACATGCATTAAAAAATTGAAGACACCTAATTTAATATTCTAATTATTCTCATTATTATGATAACAAATACAGATTTCGTTTATTATATAGAAAACTCAAGAAGAAGAAGAAGTTGAGAATGATCCCCCTGCAGTTGAAGATTTGGAAACACGAAAAGAGACCGTCAAAATCAATGTGTTCGCCGAATTTAAAAAGAAAACTGAGAAAAAGCAGATCACTCAAAATTCAAAATCCTCTAATCGAGAATGGCGAAAAGAGATAGATCTTTACTTATCACAAGAATGTGCTGATGAAGACCAAGATGTACTGGAATGGTGGCGTCAGAAACTCTTCCCTACTCTGTCTTTAATGGCTCGCGATTTACTGTGCATACCAGCTACATCTGTATCAGCAGAACGAGTATTTTCTCGTGGTTCCCTAACCATCAGGAAACATAGAAATCGTCTCGAAAATGAATCGATTAAATTCCTAATGTGTATTAATTCGTGGGTTACTTGTAGCTTGGCACCTCAGATTCAAATGTTATTAGATCAATAGAACCTATGTTTTAATATCGAATTTATCAATAAAGCTTTAATTTTATAACAATCTACAATTTTATTAAATTTACAAATTATAGTGCGCCAAATTCAATCCACTATTTGAATTTCTCAAATTTTTTACTAGAATTCGTATTCAGGACAAAGGAAACTTCAAACATTGACTTTCATGAAAAATGAATTTTAATTTGTTTCAATTGAGTACATAAAATGATTATTGACTTTAAGGTTATGTACATAATTGATTATTGGCTATAATGTGTAAAATAAGAGTTTATTTACATTTAAAATACCTTTATTCCAATTATGTAAATTCTATCAATGTTTGTGATGTTGTGCAATGATTACCTGAATTTAATTTTTAAAATTATATGTAAATATGTATCCATTTTTTAACAAATTACTATGAAAGGTTACTAATAAATCAAATTTTCAGAAATGAAAGTGAAAATTTAAAAGCAATGTAAAGTAAAAATTACTTGAATGCCTGGGTGAAAGTGATAGTTTAATTCTGTTTATATCGTGTACAGATTAATTAATTATGAGCTGATTAATTTTTTTAACAATATTAACTTACATCAAGATTAAGTTTTAATTTGCCTGCATTAAGTACGTACATAAATTGATTATTTACGTGAAGGCTATGTAACTGAATATATCTATAATTTTGATAATTAAAAGTTATTCATGTTTAAAATAACTTTATTTTCCAATTGCATAACTTTTGTAAATTTTTGAGATGTTGTGAAATAAGTATCTAAAGTTTGCTTTCAATATTATATGTACATATATTCTACTTTTCTATGAAATTAGTTTAAAAGGTTATTAACAATTCAAATTTTCAGAAAAATATGAAGTAAAAATTATTCGAAGGTTTCACTGAAAATAACTGTTTATAACTTATTATGTTGTGATATGATGAATTAATATGTACATACATTAACATTTTTTCTGGAATTAGTTTTAAAGGTCATTACTAAAATTAAACGTATTGAAATGCAATTTCAAATAAAGAGTATATTTTGAATTCATATGAAAAAGGTAACCTACATCTTGTGTAAGATTATTCCAATTTCATAATTTCCCAAATGTTTACGATGTTGTGATATAATTATCTAAATTCAATTTTCAACATTATATTTCAATATGTTTTATGTTTTCATGGAACTAGTTCAAAAGATTATGAATATTTCAGTTTTTCAGAATAATGTATAAATGAATAAACTATATAATAAAATGAAATAAAATATATAAAATAATAAACTATCGACTGATTAATTCTTTTCCAAAAATTGAATCACATAAAGATTGAATTTGAATTGTTTTCAAATAAGTCACATTAATTGATTATTTACATCAAGGTTATGTGATATAATATTGGCTGCTATTTTCATGATAAAAATTTATTTTTGCTTTAAAATATCTCCATTACAATTATATAATTTTTTCAAATGTGTGTGGTGTTGTGAAGTGATTTTTCGAATTCAATTTTCGAAATTATATGTGCATATATTTCAATTTTCACTGGCTGAAAGGTTATTAATGATTGAAATTTTCAGATAAATATTAAACAAAAGTTATTCTAATATAATTTTGTAAATAATTTTGTTCACAATGCTTATATTTAAAAAATGGCAGTTAAATGTTAACAAATAAATAGTTATTCGAAAATTGAGTAAAAATGAGAAAAATTAATGCAGAAGTTAGCGCGCGCTTGCGCGCGCACATAATAGTCTAGTGTACTCAAAAGTTTGGTAAAGTTTCCTAACCAAATTTTCTCCGTGTAGAACTACAGTCAAAACCAGTTAAAAGTCAATAAAATGATGATATCCCTCGAGGATCATCCTACCTTGGCACACTGAAACTGTATTATACTTTTTGATTATTTCATCATATATACCGAAACACTGTGGAGCGTTGAAAGTTTTGAATGCGAGTTACCTCATTGTCTTCACTGCTGACTTTTAATATTTCTAGTTTATAACTTCATCATCATGGTCTCAATATCATTTCAGAGAGAGACTCCATAAAAATGTCGTTTCAGAGACCCGAGAGGAAATCTCTACGAAAAGTTCACTGCAAACTATATACATATATATATATGTACGTACATCCTACATGTTATGTATGTCTTTCCTTTATGCGCGATACCATTTCGTGCGATTACGTGACCCCCCGAGTTTCATCCAATCAGAAATAAGTTTTGATCGCATTATCAACAAAAAAAGCTGACGCTGAGGTTTTGTATTCCTTCCGTGCTCAAAATAGGATCCTAGAGGATTATACTTCTTATGAAGAAGTTCTTTCGAGTTCTATCGACAGGTCATTCTCGGACAAACCGTTCTGCAATGTTGTCGATATTTTTATGATCGAGAGTCCGGAAATTGGAAGATAAAGAAATTTAAAGAAATTTTATGGGTTTCTTATGGGAAACTAACCTCGCGGTCAGTTCAGTATTTCAATTGCACCGTTTTTGAGTGAAATTCTAATTTTGTGATGTATTTTGCAATTTTTTATTAATGGAAGTGTGATAAAAGCTATTTGGTCCTTTTCTATATCGACTTATGAGCCGTCCATAAACTAGGTTTTATGGACCAGTTTTGGCCCAAAATTCTCTCAAATTGAGGAAATTCTTTCAAATAAAATTAATTTATACCATATTGAATTCAGTGTAAAACACTTTCAATTTCTATAATTCCAAGTAAAAGTATATTGCATTTTCAACAAAGCAATTGAATTTTCAACCAAAAAAGATTTTCTACTAAAAGAAATGAATTTTTGAAAAAAAAAAAAAATTTATTTATTTCAACTCAACAGTCACAATACCATAAACTACTTTTCAGCCAAGTATAGTTCAATTCTTGAACAAAAAAATATGAATTCTCCACGAAAGATTTAATATTTCGTATTTCCAGAAAAGGAGTTTTGAACTTTAAGTCAAAAACAAAAAAAAAAGATGAATGTTCAAAAAAAGAAAAAGAGATGGATTTTCTGACAATAAGGATAAATGTTCAATCCAAAGGATGAATTTTTAACAAAACATTTGAATTTTCGACCAAAGAAAATGACTCAACAAAATAGTTGAATTTCAAACCTACAAAGATTAATTTGCAACAAGAACGAATAATTTTCAACAACAAAAAACGCATTTTCTATCAGTTGAATAGAATCAAAAATGACGAACTTGAACAAACTAGTTCAATCTACAGCCATAAAATTAATTTTCTACCAAAAAAGGCGAATTTTCAACACAGTACATGAATTTTCTACCCGAAACAATGAATTTTCAACAAAAAAATTGATTTTTTACCAAGTAGTTGATTTTTTAAATAAATAGCTCAATTTTTAACCAAATAGTTGAATTTTCTACCGGAATAATTAAACAGTTGAATTTTCAACTAAACGAGATAAATTTTCAAGCAAAATTTGAATAGCTGAATATTCAGTTCAAAAATTAAGTTAAAAAAAATAATTCTCATCTAGTTAAATTCAACTAAAAAATACTAACTCTTAGCAAAATGGTTAAGAATACAGCCAAAAAGATGAAATTTAAAAAAAATAAGTTTAGTATTCCGCCCAAAAAGACAACTTTCAGCAAAATAGATGAATTTTCCACAAAACAGTCTAATTTTCCACTCGACACCAATTAGTTGAATTTTCTACCAAAATATTAAAATTTCCAACCCAATCGTTGAATTTTCAAATTAAAAAGTTAAATTTTCAATCAAAAATAGAAAATTGTAATTTTTTGTTCAAAAAATTAACTCTTAATAGAAAGAAACGACTTTTCTACAAGTTGAAATGAGCCAAAGAAGGCGAATTTTTAACAAAATAGTTGAATCCACAGCCAAGAAGATTATTTTCAAAAAAGAAGATTGATTTTCTACCCAAGAAGAAGTATTTTCAATAAAATAGATCAATTTTCCACAAAAAAGATTAATTTTCTACCCGGAACTATGAATTTTCAACAAAAAAGCTAATTTTCTAACAATTTGTTCGAATTTTAAAGAAATAGTTAAATTTTAAACCGAAAAAGAAACGAATTGTTAAACAAGTAGTTAAATTTTCAACCAAAGAGATGAATCTTCAACCAGAAAGATACATTTTTTACAAAGTAGTTCAACTTTAAACATAATAGTTAAATTTGCAAGCCAAAAAGAAAAATTTTTTAGACGATAGTTGAATTTTCAAAAAAAAAAAGTTAATTTTCAACTATGAAAGATGAATTTTCAATCCTAAAGGACGAATTTAAAAAAAAGAGTTGAGCTTTCAACCAAAAAAGATGACAATGAAAATAGTTTAATTTTCCGTTTACAGAGATGCATTTCCGATAAAATGGTGAAATTTTCAAATAAAAAAATTAAAATACAAACCAAAACAGTTGAATTTTCAAGCCCAAAATACCAATTTTTCAGAAGACGGTTGAACTTTTAACAAAAAATTTAATTTTCAACCAAGGAAGATAAATTTCATACCTTGCAAGATGAATTTTCTTCTGAAATACGAATTTTTAACCAGTTGAATTTAACGGAAAAAAGGAATTTATAATAAAATAGTTGAATCCTTAACCAAAATGATGAAATAAAATTAATTTTAACACACAAATCATTTCACACGAATCTTCAATAAAATACATAAACTTTCTCATGAATAGTAGAATTTTCGACTTACAAAGGAAAAATTCTTAACCGTAAATGGAATAGCTACATTTTCAAATAAAAAATTAATTTTCATGCAAAAAACGAATTTCCAACAGAATAATCACATTTTTCAAAAAAGTAGTTCAATTTTCAATAAAATATTTGTGTTTAAAACTAGAAAATGTATTTGTTGAACCAAAAATGTAATCGTCTTTTCAGTTTAAAAAATTAATAAAAAAAAAAAAAGGAATTTTCAAACAGTTGAATTTAACTAAAAAAATAATTCTCAAACAAATAGTTGAATCCTCAAACAAAAAGATGGATCTTCTACGAAAAGACGAATTTTAGACCGGTTGAATAAGAAGAAAAAAACGAACTTTTAACAAAATAGATGAATGCTCAACTGTTGAATTTTCAACAAAAAAAAATCATTTTCTCCCCAAAACGATAAATTTTCAATCAAAAAGATTAATGTTTTACAACAACAAAAATTTCAACAAAATATATAAATTCCCAACAAATTTGGTTGAATTTCAAAGTTAAAAAGGCGAATTATTATCTATAAAAGAGTTGAATTTTTAACAAAAAAATTCAGTTGAAACTCAGTTTTTGAATTTTCAAGCCAAAAAAATGAATTTTTCACAGAACAGTTCAATTTTTAACCCGAAAATAAGGACTTAAAAAAAAAGTTTTTTCGAGTAATTTAGCTTTAAACGAAGTATTTGATATTCTAATGAAAACAAGATTAATTGTCAACGCATTCATCACAAAAAAGCATGAATTTTCAACCAAGAAGATTAATTTTGCAAAAAAAAAAGACGAATTTCAAAGAAAATACAATAAATTTTCAACACAGCCAAAGGGACAAATTTTCTACAAAACAATTTAATTTCTCACCCAAAAATATGAATTTTCAATAAAATAGCTGAATTTTTGACCAATAAAATGATTCTAACAAAATTGTTAAATTTTCAACAAAAGAATTAAATTTCCAACCTAACAATAAAAGTTTCAACCAAAAAGACGAATTTCCAACGAAATAGTTGGCTCCTGATCCAAAAAGATGAGTTTATTATTATTTTCGATGTCACAAGATTTCTATCATTTCCTATTCTGTTTTATCATTTTAGTTTCATTAGTCTCTAAGAAAATAATAACAGTAGGCCTCAGACTAATGATCTCAAAAAATAATTTGGTTGAATCAACA
>CAKNXH010056806.1:7565-18028 GCA_932178445.1 Andricus quercusramuli
GATGTCTTTTTATCCAAGAAGATTAATTTTCTACAAAAATAATAATTTTCAACAAAATAGTTGAATTCTTAAACATAACAGATTACTTTTTTAACCAAACAATATTAAACTAGTACAAAAAGGCATGAACTATTGAACAAAAAATTAATTTTTAACAAATTAGTACAAATTTCAACTAAGTAGATGAATTTTCAACCAAAATAATTATTTTTCAACCAAAAACAGTTGAATGTATAAGAAAAAAGTTAATTTTCCATAAAACAATTAAATTTTCAACAAAACAGTTGAATTCTTAAAAAACAGATTACTTTTAACCAAACAATTACACTTTTAATCAAAAAATATTAAATGAGTACAAAAATACATGAATTATCAAACAAAAAATGAATTTTTAACAAATTAGTTCCACTTTCAACTAAGCAGATGAATTTTCAACTGAAAAAAATTATTTTCCAACCAAAAACAGTTGAATGTATAACAAAAAAAGTTAATTTTTCACAAAAAAGTTAATTTTCCATCAAATAGTTGAATATTCTATCAAAATAGTTGAATTTTAAACAAAGCATTTAAATTTTCAACCAAATAATATTTTTAGCTACAAACTATGAATTCAAAAGAAAAAATATAATCTTAGACATTAAAAAAAAAGAATTTAAACGAAAGAACGAGAAAAGGGGGTAAAAGGGGAAGTTTCTTTAATACAGGGGAAAAAAACAAGAATTTTGTTAAAAAGGGGAAAAGAGGGTTACTGGAAAGAGTGTGAAGTCAGTAATAAATTTGTCATATACCTGATTTAATGGGACGACAGTCAGTGAGCGCCAGACACAAACTCCCTGATCGCTTTCAATGCTATCGGTGACTATTTTATCTCCCACACATGGAACGTAACCAGGTTCACAAACTGCTTTGGTAAAAATGGTATTTCTGTCGATAGTTCCTACACCCGTACTTAAATTGTAAGTCGTCACATTTCCAGTTTGCAGTTTCGATCTTAAGGGCCTGACACTTTCTACTTCCAAAACTTGTCCATTTAAATCAGCAGCATCTTCTCTCACTTCCACGAGGGCGTTTAAACTCACCCAGTCACCCACCAGGGGAATAAAATCCGAGCGGACACTGTCTAAATTGAAATCAACATTATGAGGTTCGACAAAAACGTGTCTTCCTTCTCGTCTCATCACTTTGCCCACAATCGTTTTGTCCATCATTTGCCCTTTAATTGTTGGCTCAGGCTTTGCTGAAGACTCCTGATGCTGATCCTCATCTTCCCACATTGTGTCACACAGTGACATAATTTTACGTACTTTTTGTTCCTTATTTCGATCCAGTTGATAAGACAGGTAATTCACTTTGTCGCCGACTTTCACTTGTATCGCGACTTTGTCCATATCGCATATATATTTGTTGTCCAGCAAAACAAAATCATCTTTCATGGCAGTTATTACTCCCGTTTTGTAAAAACAGCCTTCTTCGTTCCAGCATTCGTCTTGCTCAATGCACTCGGGCTCGCTAATTTGGATCGCATTGTCGAAAATATTTTCGACATCTTTCATTTCCAACGGTGAATCTTTTTTGGGGACAAAGTTACTTAAAAAGGATGCAAATGCGGAAAACATCTTGAATCCGTTGTGAGATTTTTAGTCAAAATATCTGAAACAGAATAATCATTTCATACTATGAGAAGCTTCACAGTGATCCTGAAGAATATTTTAGGGGAAATAGGTGACTTTTAGGGGACTCTGGAAAGTACATAAATTAAAACAGATACATTGTTTAAAGACTCATAAATTGAAGAGACTACAATTACGTAAAAAACTACATATTAAAAATATAAAGAGACTTTGTAATGGTTGATGAACCAAACAGAAAATGACACTAAGGTTACATGAAGACAATATTCAATTAATGTCGAAAAATATGGGCTTTTGAAATATATGGAAACTTTTTTAAGCTCTTGAAAATGCCTTGAAATCGTTAAAATGACCCTAAAATATTAGAAATCTTTTGAAATCCCATTAAATTACTGAAAACAATTGAAAATTCCATGGAATTTTTAAATATCATACCAAATTTGAAGTCATTTGAAATCTTTTGAAACTTTTTACAATTCTTGAAAATGCCTTGGATTTTTTAAAAATACCCTACAATATTTCAGATCCTTGAAATTTCATTAAATTACTGATATCAATTGAAAATTTCCTTGGAATCTTTTAAAGTATCCTAAATTATTTCAAATCCTTTGAAATCTCTTCAAACTTTGTTAAGCTGTTGAAAATTCCTTGGAATTTTTAAAAATTACCAAAAATCTTTAAAATTCTATTAAACACCTTCAAAGTATTGAATCAATTAAAAATTTCTTGAAATATTTTTTAATTCCCTCAAATATTTCAAATCCTCTGACATTCTATTAAATTACCGAAAACAACTGAAAATTCCTTGGAATTTTTAAATATCCTTGAAAAATTCAAGTCCTTTGAAAACCTTTCAAACTTTTTAAAGCTCTTGAAAATGTCTTGGAATTTTTAAAAAATACCTAAAATCTTTAAAATTTTGTGAAACCCCTTCAAATTATTAAAATCAATTGAAATTCCTTGGATTCTTTAAATATCCTTAAAAAATGTAAGTCCTTTAAAATACTTTAAAACTTTTTAAAATTCTTGAAAATGCCTTAGAATTTTTTTGAATGGCCTTATTAAATTATTCAGATCCTTTAAAATGCCATTCAATTATTTATATCAATTTGGTAAATTTCTTGGAATCTTTTAAAATATCCTAAAATATTTAAAATCCTTTAAAATCTTTTGTAATCTCTTGAAACTTTGTCAAGCACTTCAAAATTCCTTGGAACTTTTTTAAATCATATAAAATCTTAAAAATTTTGTGAAACTCCTTCAAATTATTAAAATCAATTAAAATTCCTTGGAATCTTTAAATAATCTGAAAAATTTCAAGTCCTTTAAAATCCTTTAAAACTTTTTTAAATTCTTGAAAATACCTTAGAATTTTTTCTTAATACCCTTCAATTATTCAGATCCTTTAAAATCCCATTAAATTACTAAAATCAACTGAAAATTGCTTGGAATCTTAAAACATCCTAAAATATTTCAAATGCTTTGAAATCTTTTGAGATCTCTTGAAACATTTATAAAGCTTTTGAAAATTCCTTTAAATTACTGAAATACATTTGGAAAATGTCTTGGAAACTTTTAAAATATACTAAACGATTTCAAATCCTTTGCAATCTCTTGAAACTTTGTAAAGCTCTTGAAAATGTCTTGAAATTTTTAAAAATTACCTAAAATCTTTTAAATTTTGTGAAACTCTTTCAAATTATTATAATCAATTAATAATTCTTGGAATCTTTAAATAATCCAAAAAATTTCAAGTCCTTTAAAATCTTTTGAAACTTTTTAAAATTCTTGAAAATGCCTTGGATTGTTTAAAAATACCCTATAATATTTCAGATCCTTGAAATTCTATTAAATTACTGATATTAATTTGGTAAATTCCTTTGAATCTTTTAAAATATTCTAAATTAGTTCAAATCCTTTGAAATATCTTGAAACTTTGTACAGCTCTTGAAAATTCAGGGAATTTTTAAAAATCACCTAAGATCTTTAAAGTTCTGTGAAACTCCTTCAAGTTATTGAAATCAACTGAAAAATCCTTGGAATCTTTTAAAATTCCCCAAAATAGTTCAAATTCATTGATATCATTTGAAAGTTTTTGAAGCTCTTGAAAATGTCTTGGAATCTTTAAAAATGCCTTCAAATATTTAAAATCCTTTAAAATACCATTAAATTACTTGAATCAATTGAAAATTCCTTGGAAGTTTTAAATATCCTAAAATATTTAAAATACTTTGAAAGTTTTTGAGGCTCTTGAAAATGCCTTGGAATTTTTTTAAATACCTTCAATATTTCAGATTCATTGAAATCCAATTAAATTACTGAGATCAATTTGGTAAATTCCTTGGAATATTTAAAAATATCCTAAATTATTTCAAATCCTTTGAAACCTCTTGAAACTTTGTTGAGCCCTTGAAAATTCCTTGGAATTTTTAAAAATTACCTAAAATCTTTAAAATTCTATTAAACTCCTTCAAAGTATTGAATCAATTTAACATTTCTTGGAATATTTTTTAATTCCCTCAAATATTTCAAATCCTCTGACATTCTATTAAATTACCGAAAACAACTGAAAATTCCTTAGAATTTTTAAATATCCTTGAAAAATGCAAGTCCTTTGAAAACCTTTCAAACTTTTTAAAATTCTTGAAAATGCCTTGGAATTTTGTAAAATACCCTCAAATCATTCAGAACATTTGAAGTACCATTGAATTACTGAAATTAATTGAAAAATTCCTTGGAATCTTTTTAAATACCCTAAAATATTTCAGATACTGTGAAAGTTTTTGAAGCTCTTGAAAATATCTTGGAATTTTTGTGAATACCCTACAATATTTCAGATCCTTTGAAATCCCATTACATTACTGTAATCAATTTGGTAAATCCCTTGGAATCTTTTAAAATATCATAAAATATTTTAAATCAAATGAAATGATTTAAATCTCTATTTAAATCTCGTGAACCTTTGTAAAGCACTGGAAAATTCATTGGAATTTTTAAAAATCACCTAAATTTTGTAAAATTCTGTGAAACTCCTTCAAATTATAGAAATCATTTAAAAAATACTTGGAAGCTTTTGAAATTCCCCAAAATATTTCAAATTCATTGATATAATTCGAAAGTTTTTAAAGCTCTTGAAAATGTCTTGGAATATTCAAAAATACCCTAAAATATTTAAAATCCATTGAAATGCCATTTAATTACTGAAATCAATTGAAAATTCCTTGGAATTTTTAAATAGCTAAAGAATTTCAAGTCCTTTGAAATCCTTCGAAACTTTTTAGAATTCTTGAAAATGCCTTGGAATTTGTTTATATATCCTCAAATCATTGAGATTAAATTACTGAAATAAATTGAAAAATTCCTTGGAATCTTTATGAATACACTCCAATTATTTCCAATACTGTGAAAGTTTTTGAAGCTCTTGAAAATGCCTTGGAATTTTTAAATACCTTCAATATTTCAGATTCTTTGAAATCCGATTACATTACTGAAATCAGTTTCGTGAATTCTTTGGAATCTTTTAAAATGCTCTTAAAATATTTCAAATCCTTTGAAATCGTTTTAAATCTCGTGAAACGTTGTAAAGCTCTTAAAAATACCTTGCAATTTTTAAGAATCACCGAAAATCTTCAAAATTCTATTAAACTTTTTCAAATTATTGAAATTAATTACAAATTTCTTGGAATATTTGTTAATTCCCTCAAATATTTCAAATCTTCTGGCATTCTATTAGATTACTGGAAAAAAAATGAAAACTCCTTGGAATCTTTTAAAATACACTAAAATATTTGAAAATATTGTGAAAGTTATTATATCTCTTGAAAATGCCTTGGAATTTTTTTAAATACCTTCAATATTTCAGATTCTTGGAAATCCGATTAAAATACTGAAATCAGTTTGGTAAATTCCTTGGAATCCTTCAAAATATCCTAAAATATTTCCAATCCATTGAAACCTACAATCTCTTGAAACTTTGTAAAGTTCTCGAAAATTCCTTGGAATTTTTAAAAATTACCTAAAATCTTTAAAATTCTATTAAGCTCCTTCAAATTAGTGAAATCAATGAACAATTTCTTAAAATATTTTTCAATTCGCTCAAATATTTCAAATATTCTAACATTCTATTAAAGTACTGAAAACAACTGTAAATTCCTTGTAAATATCCTAAAAAATTTCAAGTCCTTTGAAATCCTTTGAAACTTTTTAAAATTCTTGAAAATGCCTCGGAATTTTTTTAAATACCCTAAAATATTTCAAACATTGTGAAAGTATTTGAAGCTTTCGAAAATTCCTTGGAATTTTTTTAAATGCCCTAAAATATTTTACATCCTTTGAAATCTCATTACATTACTGAAACAAATTTCGTAAATTCCTTGAAATTTTTTTAAATGCTCTTAAAATATTTTAAATCATTTGCAATCGTTTTAAATCTCGTGAAACTTTGTAAAGCTCTTGAAAATTCCTTGCAATTTTTTTAAATCACCCAAAATCTCTAAAATTCTACGAAACTCCTTCAAATATTGGAAACCAATTAAAAATTCCTTGGAATCTTTCAAAATATTGTAAAATATTTCAAATCCTTTGAAAGTTTTTAAAGCTCTTGAAAATTCCTTGCAATTTTTAAGAATCACCTAAAATCTTTAAAAATCTGTTAATCTAATTCAAATAATGGAAATCAATTACAAATTTTTTGCAATCTTTCAAAATACTCTAAAATATTTCAAATCCTTTGAAAGCTTTTAAAGCTCTTGAAAATGTCTTGAAATTTTTAAAAATTACCTAAAACCTTTAAAATGTTGTGAAACTCCTTTAAATTATTAAAATCAATTAAAATTCCTAGGAATCTTTAAATAATCTGAAAAATTTCAAGTCCTTTAAAATCCTTTAAAACTTTTTAAAATTCTTGAAAATGCCTTAGAATTTTTCTCTAATACCCTTCAATTATTCAGATCCTTTAAAATCCCATTAAATTATTACAATCAATTGAAAATTGCTTGGAATCTTAAAACATCCTAAAATATTTCAAATCCTTTGAAATCTTTTGAGATCTCTTGAAACATTTATAAAGCTTTTGAAAATTCCTTTAAATTACTGAAATCAATTTGGAAAAAGTCTTGGAATCTTTTAAAATATACTAAACGATTTCAAATCTTTTAGAACCTCTTGAAACTTTGTAAAGCTCTTGAAAATGTCTTGCAATTTTTAAAAATTACCTAAAATCTTTTAAATATTGTGAAACTCTTTCAAATTATTATAATCAATTAAAATTCCTTGGAATCTTTAAATAATCTAAAAAATGTCAAGTCCTTTAAAATCCTTTAAAACTTTTTTAAATTCTTAAAAATGCCTTAGAATTTTTTTGTAATGCCATTCAATTATTCAGATCCTTTAAAATCCCATTAAATTACTAAAATCAATTGGAAATTTCTTGGAATCATTTAAAACATCCTAAAATATTTTTAATGTTTTGAAATCTTATGAAGTCTCTTGAAACTTCGTAAAACTCTTGAAAATACCTTTAAATTACTAAAATCAATTTGGTAAATTCCTTCGAACATTTTAAAATATCCTAAAATATTTCAAATCCATTAACATCTGTTTAATTCCCTTAAAACTTTGTAAAGCTCTTGAAAATTTCTTGGAATTTTTAATAATTATCTAGAATTTTTAAAATTTTGTGCAACTCCTTCAAATTATTAAAATCAATTAAAATTCCTTAGAATCTTTTAAAATATCCTAAAATATTTCAAATCCTTTAAAATCTTTTGTAATCTCTTGAAACTTTGTCAAGCTCTTCAAAATTCCTTGGAATTTTTTTAAATCACATAAAATCTTTTGAAATATTTGTATCTTCCCAGAAATATATCAAATCTTTTGAAGTGCCATTAAATTAGTGAAAACAATTGAAAATTCCTTGGAATTTTCAAATATCATAACAAATTTCCAATCCTTTAAAATCCCTTGAAACTTTTTAAAATTCTTGAAAAAGCCTTGGAATTTTTTTAAATACCCTTAAATTGTTCAGCTGCTTTGAACTCCCATTAAATTACTGAAATAAATTTGGTAAATTCCTTGGAATCTTTTAAAATATCCTTAAATATTTCAAATCCTTGGAAATCTTTTGTAATCTCTTAGCACTTTGTCAAGCTCTTGAAAATTCCTTGGAATTTTTAAAAATGACCTAAAATCTTAAAAATCCTGTGAATCTCCTTCAAATTATTGAAATCAATTACAATGCCTTGGAATATTTTTAAATTCTCTAAAATATATCAAATATTTTGAAATCCCATTAAATTACTGAAAAAATTGAAAATTCCTTGGAATGTTGAAATGTCCAGTCCTTTAAAAACCTTTAAAACTTTTTAAAATTCTTGAAAATGCTTTGGAATTTTTTTAAATAACCTAAACTATTTCAGATCCTTAAAATCCCATTGAATTACTGATATCAATTTGGTAAATTTCTTGGAATCTTTTAAAATATCCTATAATATTTCAAATCCTTTAAAATCTTTTGTAATCTCTTGAAACTTTGGCAAACTATTCAAAATTCCTTGGAATTCTTAAAAATTACTAAAAATCTTGAAAATCCTGTGAAATTCTTTCAAATTAATTTTTTAATTCCCTAAAATATATCAAATCCCTTGAAATTGTTTCCAACTCTTGAAAATTCCTTAGAAATTTAAAAAATACTCTACAATCTTAAAAATGCCATGGATTTTTTTGAAATGCCCTAAAATATTTCAGATCCTTCGAAATCCCATTAAATTACTGATGTCAATTAGGTAAATTCCTTGGAATCTTTTCAAATATCCTAAATTATTTTAAATCCTTTGAAATCTCTTGAAACTTTGTAAAGTTCTTGAACATTCCTTGGAATTTTTAAAAATAACCTAAAATCTTACAAATCCTGTGAAACACATTCACATTATTAAAATCTATTTCAAATTTTTTTGAATCTTTTTAAATACTACGAAAGATTTAAAAAGAATTCAAGTAAATTCAGAAAAAGATTAATTTTTTACTGAAAAGAACGAATTTTAAACAAAAATTATAAAAACGTAGCTGGAATACATGAATTTTCGAGAGAAAAAAATTTACTTTCTACCAAGAAAGGACGATTTTTCAACAAAATACAAAAATTGCAACGAAATTGTGGAATTTGCAAATAAAGAAGACCAATTTTCAACCAACTTATTGAATTTCAAACTAAAAGCAGATCAATTTTTCACCAAGAATGGAATTGTTAAATTTTCAGTACAAAAAATTAATTTTCAACCAAACTGATGAATTTTCAACTCAAATGATGAATCTTTAACTGGAGTTTTCAACCAAAAAGATTCATTTACAACTAAGAAGATTAATTTCCATAAAAAGACCAATTTTCAACAAAATACATGAATTTTCAACTGAGAATATAAATTGTCAACCAAAAATTAAATAAATCAATTGTCAACCAAAAATTAAATAAATAAATTTTCAGTTAAAAAAAAATTAATGTTCAACCAAAGACATGAATTTTTAACTAAAACGATAAAATATTCAATTGGAATATGTAGTTCCATTTTCCGTAATAAAAATAATAATTTTCAACCAGAAAAAAAGTAATTAACAAAAAATAGTTACATTTTTCAAAAAGTGATGAATTTTAAACTAAAAAATGGTGAATCCTTAACTGGAATAGTTGAATTTTAAACCAAAAAGAATTATTTTCAACTAAAATGATGGAACTTTAGCTAAAATAATTGAATTTTCAACCAGAAATATTAATTTTTCAACTAAAATGATGAATCTTTAGCTAGAATAATTGAATTTTCAACCAAAAAGATTAATTTCTGCCAAAAAAGATGAATTTTCCACTAAAAAATAGAATTTTTCAGCAGAAAATTAAATAGTTAAATTTGTAGCTCAAATGATGGAATATTGAACTGAAATAGTTAAATTTTCAATTTAACAAAATTAATTTTCAAACAAAAAACAGATTTTCAACAAAATAGCTCATTTTTCAACCCACGAAAGGAATTTTTAATTAAAATGGTGATTCTTCAACCAAAAAAATTCATTTTTAATAAAAGAGTTTAATTTTCAATCAAGTAATTAAATTTTTATTCCAAAAAAGATTTCTTTCAAACGAAAAAGGTAGTAGATGATATTTCAACAACAAAAAATTTTAATTTTTAATCAAAGCAGCTGAATTCAACCAAAAAATATGACTTTTCAACATGAGTTGAATTTTCAACTAAGAAAGATGTTTCATTCTGACGAGAGAGAAAAAATTGCAAATAAGCTGTTGAATTTTCAAGAAAAAAGATTAATTTTCTACAAAAAAGAACGAATTTTCAACCAAAAAGATTCATTTACAACTAAGAAGATTAATTTCTATAAAAAAGACAAATTTTCAACAAAATACATGAATTTTCAACTGAGAATATAAATTGTCAACCAAAAATTAAATAAATCAATTGTCAACCAAAAATTAAATAAATAAATTTTCAGTTAAAAAAATTAATGTTCAACCAAAGACATGCATTTTTAACTAAAACGATAAAATATTCAATTGGAATATGTAGCTACATTTTCCGTTATAAACATAATAATTTTTCAAC
Source organism: Andricus quercusramuli (assembly GCA_932178445.1). NCBI lineage: Eukaryota > Metazoa > Arthropoda > Insecta > Hymenoptera > Cynipidae > Andricus > Andricus quercusramuli. Next base: position 17,800 of record CAKNXH010056806.1, read on the forward strand.
CACAAAAAAAGTAATCAACAAAAAATAGTTACATTTTTAAAAAAATGATGAATTTTAATCTAAAAAATGGTGAATCTTTAACTGGAATAGTTGAATTTTAAACCAAAAAGATAAATTTTTAACTAAAATGATGAATCTTTAGCTAAAATAATTGAATTTTCAACCAGAAATATTAATTTTTTAACTAAAATGATGAATCTTTAGCTAGAATAATTGAATTTTCAACCAA